>APFE030463450.1:307430-382693 GCA_000404065.3 Pinus taeda | reverse complement strand
TTTCCCTTATAACCATGAATCCCAGTATCATTTTCATTCGCTTTTTCCCAAGGTATACAAAAACCTCTTCTTTATTATATGATTAATCTGTTTTACATTTAATTCCATAATACTCTTATATTTTATCATTAATTGAAGTGTATCATTGCTAATACAAATCCAAAGGTTGCAGATAAGCATATGCGGTCGTTGCTGAAACAGCTGACTCAGTTGCTGAAACAGCCGTCAAACATGCAAATTCCGTTGGCCGTAATTTGCGATTCTGGAAGAGCCTTTCGAGGAATAGTGGCAGCAGTTCGAAGAAATGATTACCTGGATCATCCTGAAGATAGCATTCTTGTTATCTCTGTTGTAACAGTATTTTGTGTACGAGGAACTGAATGATCCTGTTTTGGGAAAAAGAACAGATTTGAGATTTGCTCTCATGTAAATTGTAAATGATATCTCCTCTTTAAAAAGAGGAGACATCATCATTAGAGGGGGTCGGTCATTGTGAAAGCTACAGGAGCATACTGTGTGAAGATTGGAGCTAGTCTCCATTTGTAATATACCAGTAATTTTGACAGATGAATAAATCTTTCTTTTGATCGTTTCAGTTTAATTCTTTCCCCCGGGGAATCTTGTGAGAAGGAAAGGGCCCGCCTTCCTCACAAGATTCGCCCATTAGTTCTTGTAATTTGTTTAATATTTTATATGTTTGCATTTCTTTTTAACTCTGTTGTTAGACACTGGTTACACAGCTTGAATACTACTCTGTTCCCTTGGCACTGCATGTATTGAATGATTGCACTCTTAGTGGTTGAGATATCTGTTTCTGTTTTGATTGCATGAATGAACGATGTTGGGAGACAGGTGCTGAAGATTCCTGCATACAGGAATAGGGTTCTGTTTCCCTTAATTGCTTCCTTTTATCTGCAGTGTGAGTAGAAACAAGAGAACAAGTGTTGAAGGTTCCTGCTCATAGGAATAGGGTCTTGATCTCTTAAGTTTACAGTGTGATTAGGTGTCAGGCATCAAGTGCTGAAGTTCCTCACTAAGGAATAGGGTCCTGTTCCTGCTGTGGTTGATTGATCTCTTTCCTTGCAGATTGATTTTCCTTTATTTGAATTGTAACCGCAATAGAGGGATTATCTACGTATAACTTAATTGACTTCAGCTTTGATTAAATAGAGTGTGGACCAGTAGATTGGTGAGATTAATAACTGTGTGCTCTTTCTTTTACTACAACATTGCTTCTGCTTTTGAAATCGAGCATATCCAGTGCGAGACTACCTTTGAAATAAAAAGACTTCCTCGGGTTGACAATTTATGTGGCGCTTGAATTGTGGAAACAATTAAAGTGACCAACAGAGCTTACCAATGCTACATCATTTTTCTGCACCTTGCTCTTTGTTGCCCTAGAAAGTCTGGTCCTTTTCAGCCCTTAACAACACTTGATCTAGTGTTTTCCTTGCCTTCTAGGAGCATGATGTTGAATCTAATGTATCTCTATGATTTCATATCCCCAATATGTGATCTTTGGTCTTGTAGTACACCTATAAGTCTTCTTTCCAATTCCACAAGTCTGACCTGGTTTGGATTCTTCAAGATAAAGTTACGCCCAATCTCTCACAATGACCTAATTATGGACTATTTTAGTAGAGAGAACTAGTACAACATGCCACGTGTAACTGTTTCCTTATTTAGCTCTGAAATTGATATACATAAAACTAAAGTTCATGCACTATCCACCACTTCTTACTAAATTCCAATCTGCTTCTTAGAGAGAGAGAGTTATGATGATTTTCCCAAGGTCACCTCTTTGAGATGAAATTTGGGAGCCTGCAATAACCCTAACTTCCACAGATCATATCTCCGCAAATATAATGAAACAATATCTGAAATTTGGTCATGACGTTCATCAAACGTTTGGCTCAAATGGGTTTTAATTTCAGCATCTAAGACTTCACAAAAATAAAGGTATAGCTACACTTCCATGATCACTACTTTGGAGGATATATGAGATTTCTTTTTATAGAGTTGAGAGGGGCTTCTATAGAGAATGTTGGAGGGATTTTAGGAGCATAAAAAATTATTAAGTATTGACTATTCAATGAACCAAATCAATGATAATTTTCATGCCATAACCCCGTGGGGTTTTAGCCCACTAATTGGGATTACTAACTTCAAACTTGAACAACTTACAAACCATGAGGAATTACGAGGAGAGCTATATATCGATAGAAAAATATTTTTGAGTAGAGTATTCTGATAATGGTTATGAGACAAGAGACCATGAATGATGATGCCGAATGTGCCATGGAATTTCAAGTTCATCCTTGGTGCTGCTTGGGTTAACATCAATGACAACCTTAGGTCATCTTTAAATCAACAATCTCCCCCTTTGGCATTGATGGCAACACAAGTACTCCCTTTGTGATCAGGGCACCTCTTCCTACTACCTTCTCCCCCCCTTTGACATCAATCGCAAAGGGTAACTCCCCCTGACACACAACCATCCTGCGGACCTATACACACTTCCACTCCCACTTTATTTTCTGAATAAGGAAAATCTAATGAGAACTTGGGAGAATACCAGGCTTCTAGAGAAGATATTCAAATGCTTCACAAGGTAAAGGTTTAGTGAAGATATCAGCAATTTGTTCTTTTGTACCAACATATTCAAGTTTGATATTCTTTTCAGCGACTTTTTCTCTAACAAAATGATATTTGATCAGAATGTGTTTTGTTTTTTGATGCATGACAGGATTCTTGGAGATGTTGATGACATTGGTGTCATCACAGAAGATGGGAATATGCTCACTGAATTGTACTTGAATATATTGCATAGTTTGTTTCATCCAAAGGACTTGAGTACAACAAGTTTCCGCTGCAATGTATTCTACTTCCACTATAGATAACGAGATTGACGTTTGTTGTTTTCTTAACCATGATATGAGACAACCACTTAGATAGAATGTTTCTCCAATAGCACTCTTACGATCATCAATGCTTCCTGCCCAATCTGCATCTATAAAGGCTTGAATAATGAGATTATTTCCCTTGGGATACCACAAGCCATATTTTGTTGTGCCCTTTAGATATCGAAGAATTCTTTTGACGGTAATAATATGTGATTCTTTTGGTGCTTCTTGGAATCTTTCTACTTGTCCAATGGCTTGCATAACATCTGGTCCATAGAAGACAACCTATGATCCACATCTTTAGATGAGTCATCTATGCTCAATTTGCAACTTGTTACCATCGGAGTAAGGACGGGTTTGCAATCTTCCATTTTGAATTTTTGAGCATTTCCTTGATATACTTGGCTTGACATATAAATATTCCTTTCTCTTGTTGAGATATTTGAAGCCCTAAGAAGTATGTCAACTCACCAAGTAAATACATATCGAACTCACTTTGTTTACGATCATCATTGCTACCAAAGATTATATCATCCACATATACCTGAACGATTGTTAAATTATCTTTATCTATTTGTATGTAAAGATTGCTATCAGTAGTACCTTTCTTGAACCCTTGTTGACATATATATCCATCAAGACGATCATACCATGCTCTCGGAACCTACTTGAGACCATACAGATCCTTCTTTAACCTGCAAACATAGTCTTATTTTTCTGATGGTAGAAAAATTTAAGGTTGTTCAATGTAAAATTATTCTTCTAATTCGCCATTTAGATATGCTGACTTAACATCTATTTGGTAGACTTCTATTTTTCTTGAACATGCATAGGCGAGAAACATCCAGATGGATTCCATTCTGGCAACTGGTGAAAATGTTTCTTCAAAATTGATTCCTTCAACCTCTGCATTGTCTTTGCAGACTAATCTTACCTTGTTCCTGGTAACATATAATCCTTCAACTATTTTTCTCCCCCTGAACCTTTAATGAAACTGCCATCTTGTTCAAACTACCTTCCTATCAATTGTAGACTTGTGCCATATAATACTGCATAAACTCCTCCTGTACAAACATTAAGGAGTCAACAAGCCAGATTGTTCAAAATAGTGATTCACCTAATAGGCCATCTTGACTTGAGTCATTATCTAAAGCAACTGCTAATTCCTCATGACCTTTTGCTTTTACAAATCCTGAAAGCATAGATGCTGAAACCTTGTTATCTTCTTTGTCTTCTTGTACCTATTTCCTTTTCCAGACCTTCTTATTCTTGCAATCTTGAGCCATGTTGCCATAGTTATGACACTTGAAGCATTCAATGTTGTCCATAGGCGATTCCATCTGATATCTGCAACCGCGAGCGCTATGGCCATAGTTATGGCATTTGAAACATCCAATATTTTGCCCATATAGCACATATTCTCTTCTAACAAAATCTTCGTGAAACCTGTCTCGTGATCCTGCAAACTTGCTTCTAGGGTTTTGCAGATAATGATTGTACCTATAAAAAACTTCAAAATCCCTATCCATATGTCCATAGTTAGCACATAAAAAGAAATAACCATTAAATAAATGAACATACCTGGAAGATTTTTCATTCTTCTTTGGAGGTGGTGTTGTATTTTGCTGTGGTCCTTTTTTCTTGATTCCTTTGGTATTGTTCTTTGGAGTTGCAACATTCTTCTTTGGCTTTTCACTTTGATCAACTTCCTTATTAGAATCATCCTGCGAAGCTGTGGAGCTTGTACCTTCATCAACTGGAGCTTTACCATCTTTAATTGCCTTCATTTTATCTTCTTCATTGGTCTTATCTTGTAAGTGTTCTCTTTTACGATCCCTTGAGTTTGTTGATCTCATCATGGGTTGCATCAAGTTCTTCTTGCTTTTGAGCAAGATATTCTTGAAACCATCTTTTCAAGATCTTCCTTTTTTTTTCTGCCTCCTCAACCTGTAGCTTGAGAAGAGTGGTCTTCTCTACTTCTCTATTGATAATCTGTATTTGTTCCTTCTGCTTCGCATTTTCAATCCTAAGCCTACTTATTTCTATTGAAGATGTTTCTAATTCCTTTTTATTTAGGTCAGTAGCTGATATGTATCTTTGATCATATTCCTTCCTTTCAATTTATGCTTCCTACATCTGTTGTGTGATCCTATTAATCTCTGCAAATGTTGTGTCAAGTTCTTGTTTCTTCTATTGGAATTATCTCTTGAGGTCTCATGTAATTGTATTATTGATTTCTTCCAATGCCCTTGAGCTGTTGGCATAGTTTTGGACAGTGTTCCCCTTCTTCACTTCCTTACACAACGAGACTAATTCGGCTTCTAATGCTTCCCTTTCATAGTTGCTTTCTTCCAACTTCTTTTGAAGTGACTCTTTAATACATTTGTGTTCTTCAACTTCAATTTTGAGACCTTGAACTTGTTCTTCAAGAGTATTGGAACAAATCTTCTCAGCCTTGAGCTCTTTTATAAGCTTGATTTCCTCCTTAGAAAACTCTTCTATGATCAACCCTTCTTCTTCGATGTTTGATACCTCTTATTTATTGTGCTTGGCCATAAATAGTACTCTCTCATTGGCTTCTTCTTCACTGTTACTATCTTCATCGGATGATGAGCTACCATTGACATTTGAGTCACCTGCATATATATTCTCAAGCTTGTCCCATACATTTTTGGTAGTTTTACAACCCAACACCTTATGATAAGCAGATTCAATAAGTCCATTGATAATAATATTCTTTTCTTTTGCATAATTTACCAAATTAGTCTTACTTTTTTCATTCGTCGTTAGTGTAAATCCAATTTTAATTGTGTCCCATACTTCGTAACCTTGCTCCAAGAGATAGACCTCAATTCTTCCTTTCCATAATGCATAATTATTTTCATTGAATAGAGTTACACCATTCTTGGTATGCTCCATGATCTCCTTCCAGTTGTTAAATTGTTATTGAAGGAACTAAGCTCTGATACCAATTGTTGGAAATATTTATAGGGGGGTTAATCAATATTCCTTTCAATTAGTATTATTATTAATCTTCTAGAGCATCAGTTAACCTTCAATTATTATTAGTGTGTGTACAATCATAGCAGTAAACAAAAGGAACACAAATGCACACATTTTTAAGGTGGAAACCCCCTCTGGGACAAAAACCACCTGAATGATTTTCTAATAATTCTTTAATATTCAAATCCAATTGAAAAGAAAGCTCCAAATTCCTAGAATCTAGAAAATCATTCTTCTCTAGCTCCCATTGGATGGGCGCTCCAACACCTGAGATTCTTCAGTAGTCAATTGAACAGATTCCCCAACACCCAATGAGCTACAACTCTCCCTAGCACCACCCTACCACCCTAGAGTTTTCACAAGCTTGAACTTGTTGGTGACTTCATGCACCAGCCTAGAACCACCCTACCACCCTATAGAAGAATAAAATAAGGATGGACTCTCATACCAGGGAAAATGGTCCACTTTACAATGATATAGAATGATGTAGATGATTAAGACACACTAGACCATAACCCCAACTATGACACAACCACCTAATGATGATCCTAGACCTCCCGACACTGCCTCTTCAACTCTTGGCAGATAGACACTTGTACAACTTTTACAATGATGCTTTTACAATGACTTTGTACAATGATAATTTTACAATCACTATATGCAGTGCTTCCCACTTGAAGAATTCATGTGGTTAACTTCGTGTTCTTGTTCTTCACCTTGATTGCTGCTCTTGTAATGGGACTCTTTCTCACTCTTCAAAACATTAGATTATGCATTGAGTCTTCTCTTGATGGATATATAATACCTGCAAAAAGTCTTCAAGGAAATACCCATGACATGATAATAGCAAAACTTACCTCATTCTGCAAAACATATGTCAGTGCTAAAAAAAAACAAATTAGAATACAAAGAACCTAATGCAATTAAGAAATGAACATGCATATATAGAAGATAATTACCTAGAGCTTACCTATGTTGCATCATTTTGTTGCACCTTTCTCTTTACTTCCCTAGAAAGTCTGGTCCTTTGCAACCCTTGACAGCACTTGATCTAGTTTTTTCCTTGCCTTCTAGGAGCATGATATTGAATCCGATGTATCTCTATGATTTCAGATCCCCAATATGTGATCTTCAGTCCTGTAGTAGCCCTCTAATGCTTCTTTCCAATGCAACAAGCCTGGCCCAATTTAGATTCTTCAAGACAAAGTTATGCCCAATCTCTCACAATGACCTAATTATGGACTAGTTCAGTAGAGCGAACTTGCACGACATGCCACATGTCACTGTTTCCTCCTTCAGCTCTGACATTTATATAAAAAAAACTACAGTACATCCACTTTTTACAGAATCCTAATCCACTTCTCAGAGAGAGAGTTTTGACAGTTTTCCCTAGTCATCTCCTTGAGATGAAATTCGGGAGCTGGAAAAAACCCTAACTTCCACAGATCATATCTCCGACAATATAGTGAACCAAGATTTGAAATTCGGTCACGACATTCATTAGGATTTTGTCTCAAATGGGTTTTAATTTCAGTGTCTACGACTTCGCAGAAATAAAATTATAATGAAACAGCCACGATCAATACTTTTGGAGGATATATGAGATTTATTTTTATTGAGTTCAAAGGAGTTCTATAGAGAATGTTGGAGGGATTTTAGGAGCTTAAAAAAATATTAATTATTGACTATTCAATGACAAAAATCAATGATAAATTCCATGCCACAACCCCATGGGGTTTTAGCCAACTAATTGGGGTTACTAAATTCATTCTTAAATAACTTACAAACCATGAGGAATTACGAGGAGAGCTATATATCGATAGAAAGATATTTTTGAGTAGAGCATTCCTATAATGGTTATGATACAAGAAACCATGAATGATGATTCCCAATGTGCCATGGAAGTTCAAGGTCATCCTTGGTGCTACTTCAGTTCACATCAATGACAACCTCAGATCATCTTTAGATCAACATCTATGTCATCATAGTATTATAAAAATGCTTGTTTTTTATGAATTGGGTCTATTAGCTCCAGTCTTCGCAACCTATCACCAAGGATCAACATGAGCTCTTACTATGTCTGGTTTTGTTAGATGTTTTGCACATGATGTTCAGCACAAAACATGTCACAAGTGTGTCCATTAGAAGAAGCTTGGAAAAATCTTTCCAACGGTATATCACACTCCCATAACCGTCTCCCGGATTAGAAGTTATGATTGAAATGAATGAGTGATTCTTGGTTATGCATGTTTTGAGGTCAGTTGCTGCACACAATGACAAGTTTAGTACAAAATCAGTTTCTGAAATAATTGTAAGGAATTTTTCAAAAGTGAAAGAGGTTTTTGTTCATCACATATCAAAAAACAACAACCTCCTTCAATTTATGCACAGGTGCTACTATGTGGGAGATATACAGTGATATTGGGAACCTACATTAAAACAACGCAATTTTTTCATATTTTTTACTATTTTAGTCATTTTAGTGTGGGGCCATATTACAACATATGTAAAGTAATTTTGAAAAACACAAGGAGGTATTTGTTAACCATGAGCCATATAACAAAAGCTTCTTTTATTTTATTCACAGGTATCATGAATTGGGATATGTGACTAGATATTTACAGTTCATTTTCACAGATTTAAATTTTTAATGATTTTCTGTTTTAGAGATGATTTTGTGGCACATATTACGAGCAAATGGAAATGAATTTCCAAAATATGAGAGCGGCTTTTATCCAGCATGACCTTATCTACAAAAAACTCTTTCGGTTTTGTAAAAGGTGCTATGGTTTACGAGATAAGAGTTCATCGTCAACACCTATTTTCAGAAATTCGATCCAAGTTTTATGTAACTGATTCTATTTTGAAGAAAATGGTTGAGCTCAATTCCCTTAATACAAGGATGAGAAAATGTATATATTTTATGAATTTCATAGTGTAGGGGTTGGATTTTGGCAGGAGGTTGGACTTTTGGGAAAGCTTGGAGCTTCATTGTATACACATTTCAGCAGTTTGGTTAAGGAATAGACCAGAGTTTGCAGCACTTTATGGGATTCATGTGGCATCTGGCTTTGGAATTGTGTTTCCTCCTGTAATTTTTAGTTTACACGTGTTTTATGTATTTCATCAGCTCTCTTTTCTTTATCTTAACTAAATCAAACAAGGGTAAAGGTAGAATCCATTGAAATTGCAATGCCCTACCTAGGGTTTGTTTAGTTATTTATGTTTTCAGTTGTTTGAAGAGGATCCCTGAGACTTTCTTGCCCTCTTCAACTCCTTACCTATATAAAGCTCTCCATTTCATTCAATTTGAAGTACCAAATCATTTGCCTACCTTGCCCCATAGAGATCTCTACAAAAACTGAGCCTCATACCCGAGACCCAAATTTGCCTTTCATTTGAGCCAACAAAACATCATTAAATTCAATCAAACTCTTTTGCACACATACCTAGCCTAAGATTAGTATTCACATTAGTCATCTCAAGCCTCATTGATCATATTTTGCTGAGATTGAAAAGGAGAGATCCCTCTCCCGACCTGGTAGGGCTAGCTACCAGGTTAAGCGTGGTTTGATGTTACCCTAGATCCTACCTTTCTCAGCCTGAGGTAGATTTAGGCACAAACATAGTGGCAACCGTACTGGGGAAGAAAATTTTATTTGTTTGTTAGTGTTCTTTGTTTTATAAACTACAAACGGAGCCTGAAGTTATGCCAAGAAGCCTTCGAACTGCACATTGCTTTGCGAGTTCATAAGTAGATAAATGTTGCTTCAGTCAATCTCCAGTCTAGTTTATGAACTGAATATCTGACTTGCAAGTTGCCCCAGAACATTAAACTGGGGAAGAAGTGATAGATCTTCTCTGGGAAAGATCATTCAAGTTGCAGATCTGATTGTTGATGGTGGATAGTAGTCAAACACATATGAAGGCTGAAATCATCTACCTGGCAACTCCACTGTTCGAAGTCCCAAGTTTCAAAGTATTGATGGTGGCTCCACTGGCTAAATGAAGGACTTAGATGTTGCTTCTATTTGTTCAAGGTATTCATGTATCCACTTTTCTAATCTTCCTGGTTTTCCTAATCAATTACCAAAGGATGCATACATTTGGAGTAATGGCCCTAAATTCAATGGGGAAGATCTGACTTTGACTCTAGAACATATAGAAAATTTTAAAACATTTGTGGAAATTCTTAGAGTTAAAAAGGAAGATGTCTTCATCAGATTGTTCTTTGATTCGTTTCAAGGCAAATGTAGAAAATGGATTGAAGGTTTTCCTATTAGATATATTAATCCCTTTGCATATTTGTGGCATATATTTCTTGAAACATGGATGGAGAAAGAGGAAGAATTCAAAATAGAGGTGCCCTCTATTCAAGGTTTTAGAGAATGGGAAGATATGTGCACGGGTGATGAGGTAGATGAGAACTTTGCTTCTTCTCTTTCTTCTTATATAAAATCCTGTCAATGTAGCCATGAAGTTAAGCTCAATTTTTTGCAAGAGTTTGCCATCAAAATTGAAGGAGATCTAACTGAATTGGAGACCCAAATACAATCCCAGGATCTGGATTGTCGAGTCCCATTCTTTGGGGACCTTTTTCATCAGAAGGTACGACTGCCCGTGGATATTTGCATTGACAGTTTGTAGTTGGAGGTTTGCGTTGAGGAGTTAGGGAAGCAAATAGAGTCTGGTTTCTTTGATCCTATTACAATGTACATGGAATTTTTTTTCAGTTTGAATGATAGATCAAATTGTCTTTTACACAACCAAATTCATTATGTGCATGTATGGCTACCAACCTTTCTAGTTGTGTCCTAGTTTGAGCACTTCCAAGAAGCATCCTTGTCACAGTTACTTGATTGGTTGATCTAGGATTAGAGCGTTACTTGATCTATCAATTTTGTAGCAAAGTAGGTTAGATTTGTACATAAATAAGCTGCCTGAGGCAACATTTCAGTTTTCAGTATTTCTTTATGTACAGGTTGCAGTATGTATATGTTTTTGGATTGGTATGAGATTTTTTGGGTTTGTCGTTGTTTGACCATATTTCCCAATGGATGAGTCACTTGGTCTACGGTTTTCTTGACACCTCCAAGGAGTTGTCATCCCCAATAGAGCCGATGTTAGTTCCAGTCTTCGCAGCCTGTCACCAGGGATCAACATGAGCTCTTACTATGTCTGGTTTTTTAGATGTTTTGCACATGATTTTCAGCACAAAACATGTCACAAGTGTGTCCATTAGAAGAATCTCGGAAAAATATTTCCAACGGTATATCACGCTCCTATAACTGGCTCCCGGATTAGAAGATATGATTGAAATGAATGAGTGATTCTTGGTATGCATGTTTTGAGGTCAGTTGCTGCACATAATGACAAGTTTAGTACAAAATCAGTTTCTAAAATAATGGTAAGGAATTTTTCAAAAGTGAAAGAGGATTTTTTCATCACATACCAAAAAACAAAAACCTCCTTCATTTTATGCACATGTGCTACTGTGTGGGAGATATACAATGATATTGGGAACCTACATTAAAACAAAGCAAAATTTTCATATTTTTTACTGTTTTAGTCATTTTAGTGCGGGGCCATTTTACAACATATGGAAAGTAATTTTGTAAAACCCAAGGAGGTGTTTGTTAACCATGAGCCACATAACAAAAGCCTCTTTTATTTTATTCACAGGTGTCACTAATTGGGATATGCGACTAAGTATTTACAGTTCATTTTCACAGATTTAAATTTTTAATGATTTTTTGTTTTAAAGATGATTTTGTGGCACCGATTACGAGCAAATGGAAATGAATTTCCAAAATCAGAGAGATTTTTTTCTCCAGCATAAACGTATCTACAGAAACCTCTTTCATTTTTGTAACAAGTGCTATGGTTTAGGAGATACGAGTTTATCTTCAACACCTATTTTCAGAAATTCGGTCCAAGTTTTATGTAACTAATTCTATTTTGAAGAAAATGATTGAGCTCAATTCCCTTAATACAAGGATGAGAAAATGTATATATTTTATGAATATCATAGTGTAGGGGTTTGATTTTAGCAGAAGGTTGGACTTTTGGGAAATCTTGGAGCTTCATTGTATACACATTTCAACAGTTTGGCTAAGGAATAGACTAGGGTTTGCAGCACTTTATGGGATTCATGTGGCATCTTGCTTTGGTATTGTGTTTCCTCCTGTAATTGTTAGTTTACATGTGTTTTATGTATTTCATCAGCTCTCTTTGCTTCATCTTAACTAAATCAAACAAGGGTAAAGTTAGAATCCATTGAAATTGCCGTGCTCTACCTAGGGTTTGTTTAGTTATTTATGTTTTCAGCTGTTTGAAGAGGATCCTTGAGACTTTCTTGCCCTCTTCAACTCCTAACTTGTCTAAATCTCTCCATTTCATTCAATTTTAAGTACCAAATCATTTTACTACCTTGCCCCATAGAGATCTCTGCAAAAACTGAGCCTCATTCCCCAGACCCAAATCTTCCTTTCATTTGAGCCAACAAAACATCATTAAATTCAATCAAACTCTTTTGCACACATACCTAGCATAAGATCAGTATTCACATTAGTCATATCAAGCCTCATTGATCATATTTTTCTGAGATTGACAAGGAGAGATCCCTCTCCCGATCTAGTAGGGCTAGCTGCCAGGTTAAGCGTGGTTTGATGTTACCCTAGATCTTACCTTTCTCAACCTGAGGTAGATTTAGGCACTAACAGGGTCGACAAGAAAAGAGATGGGAAGAAAATTTTTTTTTGAGAATTTTCATGAGGAAGAGAATCATATTAAGGGTTGACAACAGATTATTAGTCCCTGATCCAAGAAGTTAGACAAAGAGACCTAGGTCCTTCCTAACTCTACTTCCAAGCAAGACAAAGGTCCAGAAAGAACCCCTGAATTAAAAAAAAAAAAATTGACGGAAGTTTAGTGAACCTCCTCGAGAATCCCGCATTTACAAACCCCAACTCTTTCATAAAGAAAGAATCCTTAGCCTCAAAGGGAAAGAAATGAAAATAAGGTAGTGAACAAAGGAAGGAACCTATGATTAAATATGTAGTAGCTGAAAAACCTGAGAAAAGTAGACAAAAGAAGCCTCAGGTGGAGGTCATGAAGTTGGTTGGTATTTTCAAACTCATTAAAGTAAATGAAAAGATGTCTACTCAGTATAAGTTTAACCCTTTTCCAGACTGAGATAGACTAGCTACAAAAAATGAATGCCTTAGTCGAACATGGCTAAGATGTTCTCTTGTGTATCATTTTATACCTTTTCAAATTCGAGAGACTCTATGAAAAGGACCCTCTGGAGTTTTATTTTTTCCTCTTTCTCAAACTCTCTAAACATGAAAAATACGTTGAGTTACCCTTTCGTCACACTCGTAAAACTAAAATGACAAAGGACTTGTCACTATGACGAGATAGAGCTACTCCTTCCAAGGGATCCTTAAAAATAATAGGATGGATTCATCCGAAGGATGAACTTATACTACAAGCATATGGTATCCTCTTCAATATTGGGATTAAAAATAAAGAGGTAATCACTAGAAATAGTGGGCGGAAAATGGAAGTAAACATATATCCTATATTTTGTTAAAGGTAGCATGTCACTCTTGAACATGACACTTATCTGTATCTCGTATCGGGTTTGGGTTATCCTCACTTCTTCACTTGTCTTACTAGGTTTAGGAAATCCATTTTCCTCTCATCTGATTATATCATATTATCACCATGACCTTTGGTCCTATGTTGAGTCAAATGTTGCCAAATTTCAGAGTCGTATCGGCAATATGTTCAAGAGAAGTCTATCTGCAATTCAAACCAGTTATACCTAGTTTGAATTTTCTGTAACAATCCTAAATCACTTTTTCCAAGTCTGCAAAATCCTATGTTTCATGTCGATGATGTGAGAAACATTATGGCCCTACTTCAACGGATCACTTCCTATCGACTCCAACTCATTATCCAAGAAAATGATCTAGAAACTCCCTTTCAGTACCTTGGATCTTGCATTCCTGAATGGCGGGTTCTTCACATTCGACGATAGGTTCACATCATTGGCCTTCGATCAAATGGTTTTGCAAGTGTTTAACTTTATATTCATTGTTCACACTCGTGGATTGTCTTGTTGTACCTTGAGATCCATCACCATCATTAGTGGTTTCTCTCATGCATTTTAATGATTTCCATCATTGACCACTAATCGTGGTTTTCTACCATGTTCAACTCTGAAAAATCTATTCACATGATGGGACTCATACTTTGGTTGGATTGAGACAGAGATTAAGGCCCTGGATTACATATCATAAATCCAGGCTATGTGGAGTTATTAAGTATTCATGATTATACACATGATCCCTTCTATTCTGATGGTTGCACCCATGCCATGGATTCATACACATGATCCCTTCTATTCAGATGGTTGCGCCCATGCCGTGGATTCATACACATGATTCCTTTTATTCTGATGGTTGTGTCCATGCCATGGATCTATGCACATCATCCTTTCTAGTTGGATGGGTGCGTCTAGTCTATGGATCTATGTATTGTTAGATGCTTACATTTTGAGCATACTTACATTAGAGATGTCAGATATATCATATTATGTTTGATTTGTAGGTGATCCAAAATGGATTTTGGATAGAATCCTAAGTCTAAGTGTTCCTCACAGAGGAAAAACGAAAGTCCAAGGAAGTTCCTAGAAATAGCCCCATGGCAGAGATCTTTTCATTCTGAATCTACTGCAAGTTGAATGGGCTAAAATGGACTTAGGGTGCAGAAGTTATCACAGAAAGAAGATGCCCTGTTTCTTTGGAAAAAGAGGCCAAAACCCCCATAAATGGAAAAAAACCCTTAAAAAGGGAAATCACATCAGAAAAAGGCAAAGGCCAGATTTAAGCAGAGGTGGAGGAAATTCTGATTTGCCGATCTGATCGATTGGATCGGAGTCAGACACATATGCGATATCAAAACCATGGAATTAGCGATTGTGATTGTGCGATATGTCGATTGCCAATGATCGGACCGGTGAATCGGCATTGGTGATGCCATACAGAAAGACCCCGGAACTTTTTGATATGTGATTGTGACAAGTCATATTGAAATATCGCGTCAAAGCATTACAACGAAGCGGGGCCAATATGCATATGACTTGCAATAGCCAAACCCGATGGATTCTATAGGTGGGAGTTTATAAAATTTGAGTTCTAGTAAATGGGACTTTCTTTGTATTAATGCTTTTTGGTGTAAAAACTGAAACACAAAGGAAAGACATCGAAGCAATAAAAACAGTCTCGAAGGGGAATTCTAAGCCTGAATGCATAAATTTTGAGTTCCGTAAAGGCAAATTTCAGACGGGCCTCAAGCGGAAAATGGTTTTGGGCTAGCTCCACCTGATCCCACATAATGAACGACACATGGCTTGGCAGAGGAACAGGGAAACCACCTTTTCAGGCAGGTAACCTCCGTATCCTTAAGCCACTCGAAATTGAATGAGGACCTTGGATCGGAGATCCCATAGATCAATAGTGGAGCTATGAAAGCAGACCAAGGCGGACCTAATGTGTTTATAGGATGGATGCGATAATATTTGAAGTCTGATAAAAAGGATTTTAACAGGTTTTTCATTGTTTTCCCATGTATTTTGGATTTCAACCAATACACTAATGTGATGGGATATAACACCTAATGATGGACCCGAGAGGGATTTTAGGGGCGATTGAAGGGAATTTCACGTCCGACAATGTATTTTCCAGAAATCCCTATGTAATGAAATTTTCTCTATTGGGTTTTTGCCTATGAAACAGTCCTGATCCCTTGTGACAGCTCCTTTTCATCATTTCATGCTACAAACGAGTGTTTTTGGTAGACGATGAGGTGTTTGAAAGCCACAGAGCTGCAGAGCCAAATGGCTAGTCGAACAGACATCGCAAAGAAGCCACAGAGGCACAGAGAAATGATTGAACACAGGGAAACAGTTGGGGAAGCTGAAAAGCTGGGAAAATGCCTCAAAGGAGCCCAAAGAGCTCAATTGAAGAGCAAGCTGAATGTTGAAAGCAATTGTAGAGCTGAGAGAGCAAAGACAGCGAAAAGCTACTGCGCAGAGTAGCCAGAGAGTTGAAGGTTGTAGAAAGCCAAAGCCAAAGCCCAAGAAGCTAGAGCTGAAGAGCCAGAGCCAGAGTGAAAGCCAAGAGCCATAGCCATGAGCCAGAGCCAAGAGCCAGAGCCAGAGTTAGAGCCAGAGCCAGAGCTAGAAAGTCGGGAGCTTTAGAGCTAGGGATAAAATGGTCTCTAAACCCATTTTTCTATGTAAAACAGTGGAATTGAGCTAAGAGATTGTAAAAAGAACTTATACCATAATCCCAGAGAGCCTAGTTGAGTTGACTAGAGCTCAAGGAGATGTAGCCCAGGAGTTTTGGGTGAACTCCATATTAAATTGATGTCTTATGTGTGTTTGTTGTTGGCTGCATTGTTTCACTGTTATATGCCTCATATCAGTTTAAGCAAATCAATTCACAGCACATAAACAATTTAAAACCAAACAAAAGCATACAGCTTTATTTTCAAGCACATATTTGATTCAACATTGGTTAATCATAAATACTTGGGAACATTTAAGCTTTGGAAGTGGGAGAGGTCCTTATAAGTTAGACAAGGAGCCTAAGTGCCCCATTTTCAGATCAGGTGGTATCGGAGCCCAAGATTGATTAACCTCACCTTCAAATAAGGTTATATCGGAATGCTTGATTGACAGAGAAAAGATTGCTTGTCTGAAAGGTGTTTAAACAGTCAGGGGTTGATTGTATGCTTGTTTTACAGACTGACTATTGTTTAGGTTTGTAGAGGTGAAGGGAAAACTATTGATAGCTCAGTCCAAGAAGGACAAGAAGGAAGAAGGTCTGAAGGCATTATTTTGTCCCAAAGGACCTCAAAGCAATCCTTGGAGCACAAGAGGTTTGTTGCAAAAGGTTGTTGAATAAGCTCTTTATTAATATTGTTTGAATTTCGTTTTTTCATTGGAATAATGACTACTTCTACAAGTGAGTCCTCAGATTCTTCTTTCTTCTTCACAAGACTCTTTGATGAAGACATGAAGTAACAATTGTCCACCATGATGAATATGGTGAGAGAAATGTATGAGGATGGAAGGAAGAGTAGCATACTTAGAGAGCAGTTGAATTCCATGAAGGAAGAGAAGCAGTTGCTTTCTAACAAATTGCAGGAAATGGAGAGGCAACTTCATATTACAAATATGAACCTGAAAAGGATGCATGAGTTGGAGACATAGCTCTTTGTTGCCCAAGAAGCCTTAGTCAAGTATCAACTTGAAGAAGAGGTAAACCATTCCAGTTTGTCTTCAAATTCCTCTAAGAATGCTTATATTGGTTCCAAGCTAATGTCCAAGATGGGCTATGAACGAAAAGGCTTGGGTAGACATGCACAAGGTATTGTTGATCCAATAATAACTGAGGAAAGGCCTAAGTATTTGGGTCTTGGCTATGGACAAGCTTATGGAGAAAGTTCCAAAGCTACCATAAAGGCCATTGAAACAGTCCCAAGAAAGAGTTTCATTTCATGTCCTCCACCTCAAGAGTGTGAAGGTTGTATTTAGGAGGAATGCAATAGCTTGAAACATCATTTGTAGGATGCAGGTGTTCAAAAGCACACACTTGAACCAGAGAGTTGGGGAGACTCTGACAGCTTTCAAGAGAGTGATGATATTCCAAAGGGAGCCACTTCTTCATTTGCTTCACCTCCTCATAAAGGAAATAAAGGTGAAAGAGGTAGGTATAAATCTGGTTCTAAACATTTTCCTTTTGATTGTGCAAAACATGATACATTTCCACATAGAGATGGGGAAATAATTGCTTGTTCCTTTTGTGGTTTGGATAACCATAATTTTTCTAGATGTTGGAAGAGAATGGCCACATATAGGAAGCAGAAGAAGGAAAAGAAGCAAGAAGCCAAGGGTCCATTGGACAAGGAAAATCATGTTGTCAAGAGGATACACATGCAATGCACTTACTACCATAAGAAATGATATCTTGCTGAAAAGTGTTGGACACTAAATCCAACAATGCTTCCACAAAAGTTGAAGAAAGTGGAAAGAGAATATGGAAGAAATGGAAAGGAAGATTCCATGGATGATGTGTCTCAGGATGATTCACATGATGATGTTGATGTGCAAACAAAGGTAGTACCTTTAAAAAGGATTGGTAAGAAATGGTTAGAGCTCTTATCCGATTAAGATTGCATGTCTATTGATGCATCTAAATTATATTTTCATTTTAGCTTCGAAAGTACAGTGTGCTTAAATGAAATTTGAAGGATGAAATTCATGCATGAGTAGGACATGCATGAACAAAAGGATATTGATGATTTCCTTGTTTTTGAACATGTATGTGTAATTACCTTGCAGGGTTGATTGCTTTGACATGCATGTGATGCCATGTTGACTTGGGAGAAGCTAACTTGGTCTCCAAATGGAGATAATGATGAATTGTTTCATCTTTTGAAAAAGAGTCCTAATGGGCTTTTTCTACATGCTTGAACTAAAGGGTCATTTCTTTAAAGGCATGTTTTTTGGGCTTGGTATCTAGTCCATCATTTGTATGCAGATGTAAGACATGGAGGTGTTCACAAGATGTGAAAATATGTTTCTTTTGTTGAAGCTGGAGTTTAGGCCATCTAGTTGTTGTCTATGTTTCTGTTGTTGTTAATAGTTGTTGTTGACAGCTTTTCAAACAAGTACAAATGAAAGTTTTGCGAAGCAGATGAACTTCAATTTTGTTTGAGCCACCTTGGATCAATGATCAAGGCAAAGAATTTCAAACCACCTTCTAGGACCATTTCAGCAGAAGTTTTGTAGGAAGGCAAGGAGGAAGACAGTTCTTTCCAGCAAGACTAGCCCATCCAAGAAGGGAAGTGGTTAGAAAACTTTGGTTCAGAGGCACTATGCAAGGAAAGTGTAGGGAGGCTAAAAGAAGAGGGTGAGTCACTCTCATTTACTATTTAGATCAGTATATTAGTCTTTTGGAGACCAAAATTTCTTTTAGTGGGAAGGTGTGATCCAAAATGGATTTTGGATAGACTCCTAAGTCTAAGTGTTCCTCATAGAGGAAAAATGAAAGTCCAAGGAAGTTCCTGGAAATAGCCTCATGGCAGAGATCTTTTCATTCTAAATCTATTGCAAGTTGAATGGGATAAAATGGACTTAGGGTGTAGAAGTTATTGCAGAAAGAAGGTGCCCTGTTTCTTTGGAAAAAGAGGCAAAAACCCCTAAAAATGGCAAAAAGCACTTAAAAAGGGAAATCGCATCGGAGAAAGGCAAAGGCTGGATTTAAGCAAAGGCGGAGGAAATTACGATTCATCGATCCAATCAATTGAATTGAAGGTAGACACATATGCGATATCGGAACCATGGAATCAGCGATTTCAATCGTGCGATATGCCTATCACCGATGATCAGATCGGAAAATCAGCATTGGCGATGCCATATGGAAAGACCCTCGGAATTTGTGATATGCGATTGCGACAAGTCACATCGCAATATCGCGTCGAAGTAGTACAATGGAGTGGGGCCAATATGCATATGACTTGTGATAACCGAACGTGATGGATTCTATAGGGGCGGGTTTATAAAATTTAAGTTCCAGTAAATGGGACTTTTTGTGTATTAATGCTTTTTGGTGTAAAAACGAAAACACAAAGGAAAGATGTTGAAGCGATAAAATGGACCCGAAGGGAAATTCTAAGCCCGAATGCATAAATTTTGAGTTCCGTAAAGGTGGATTTCAGGTGGGCCTCAAGCAGAAAATGGTTTTGGGTTGGCTCTGCCTGATCCCACACAATGAACGACGTGTGGCTTCGCAAAGGAACAGGGAAATCGCCTTTTCGGTTGGGTAACCTTCGTATCCTTAAGTTGCCCGAAATTGAATGATGACCATTGGATCGGAGATCTCGTAGATCGACAGTGGAGCTGTGAAAGCAACCCAAGGCAGACCCAATGTGTTTATAGGGTGGATGCAATAATATTTGAATTCTGATAGAAAGGATTTTAACGGTTTTTTCATTGTTTTCCTGTGTATTTGGGATTTTGACCAATACACTAATGCAATGTGATATAACACCTAATGGCAGACCTGAGAGGGATTTTAGGGGCGATTGAAGGGAATTTCACATTCGGATTTCACGTTCGATAGTGTATTTTCCAGAAATCTCTATGTAATGAAATTTTCTCCAATTTTTGGGTTTTTGCCTATGAAACGGCCCCAATCCCTTATAACAGCTCCTTTTCATCATTCCACACTACAAAAAGGCATTTTTGGCAGATGATGAGGCATTTGAAAGCCACAGAACCACAAATCTAGATGGCCAGTCGAACAGACATCGCAAAGAAGCCATAGAGGCAAAGAGAAATGATTGAACGCAAGGAAAAGGCTGGGGAATCCGAAAAGTTGGGAAAATGCCTCAAAGGAGCCCAAAGAGCTCAATTGAAGAGCAAGTTGAATGTTGAAAGAAATTACAGAGCCGAGAGAGCAAAGAGAGTGAAAATCTACTGCACAGAGCAGTCGAGGGAGCCTTTGGGGTCACTTAGAGATCAAGTGAAAAGCCAAAGAGTTGAAGGTTACAAAAAGCCAAAGCTAGAGCCCAAGAAGCCAGAGCCGAAGAGCCAGAGCCAGAGCCAGAGCCAAGAGCCAGAGCCATGAACCAAAGCCAAGATCCAGAGCCAGATTCAGAACTAGAACCAGAGCCGAGAGCTTCAGAGCCAGGGATAAAATGGTGTCTAAACCCATTGTTTCTATGTAAAACAGTGAAGTTGAGCCAAGAGCTTGTAAAAAGAACTTAGATCATAATCCTAGAGAACCTAGTTGAGTTGATTAGAGCTCAAGGAGATGTATCCCAGGAGTTTTGGGTGAACTCCGTATTAAATTGCTATCTTATGTGTGTTTGTTGTTGGCTGCATTGTTTCACTGTTATATGCCTTATATCAGTTTAAGAAAATCAATTCACAACACAAACAATTTAAAATGAAACACAAGCATACACCTTTATTTTCAAGCACATATTTGATTCTACATTGGTTAATCATAAAGAATTGGGATTATTTAAGCTTTGGAAGTGAGAGAGGTCCTTGTAAGTTAGACAAGGAGCCTAAGTGCCCCATTTTCAGATCAGTAGGTCTGGTTATGGTGGTTCTCCAAAGTCCTTGACTTGATTTGCAAAGAATTTTAGCCATCAGTTCCCCTTCTGACTTCATGGTTTAGGGAGTATCTGTTATACAATATTTTGTCGCACTCCCAGTCTCATATCGTAAGTGTTGCACTTTGTGTCATCAATGTCGCAAGTGTCGCAAAGTGATGAAAGCTATCAAAAACATTCTATTCACCATGAAACATGTTTAGAAGCATCCCTGAAGGAAGAAGAAGACTTTACTTGAAGAAATTATGAAGAACTTGTCCAAAACCTTGTTTTGCATGTCCAACGTTATTTTTAGTAGACAAAACCACCTTGATAACCTTTTGTCTAACTAATGACTATCACTAGCAACGTAGATTTTGATAGGAAAATCCACGTTGGTCCTCTTCATGAAGTTTTTCCTAAAATGGAGGAGAATCTTATCCTACTAGAAGTATCGAGAACAACAAGATGGTTGTAGTTGAATTAGGATTAGAGTGAGACCTCCTATTCCTTGTTCTTGGTCCTACTTTCATGGTTCTTCCCCTTGAAATGTGGAACCCCTACCATCTACTTTTGGTTATTTGTTGGTTGGCTATTTCTTGGTTACCTTTCTATGCTAAAACTATTTCTAAATGCTACCCATTTTGCTAAGGAGAAAGGAGTGCTTGAAGTTTGAGGCTAGGACTTGGAACTCACCTAAAGGAGGCTTCCAACATCAAGGCTTCAGTGGTTTTATGATTCCCTTATTTTCTATTAATAATACATTAGGTTTTTTATTTCCATAAGTGTGTAAATCATTACTTATTTAATGTGATACTCCTTGATCTATCACATAGTTTATGTTAGAAAGAATTATGCTATGTATGCATTTGTCGTCTATGTTTGATATTCCTTGCAAGTATTCATACACAACAATGTAGAGAGGATTGAGCTTGGAAGAGAAAAGATTGAGAACAACATCAACGTGAGTTAGCATCAGAGTGAGGTAGGTCATCTATCCTCCTTTGTGTTTTTATGGTATAAACTAGGAAATTTTGCACATATTTGTCTAGTTTGTTGCTAGATCCTCCCATAGGACTAGAGGGATCATTTCCGTTTGTAGAAAGGATTTCCTACACAACAGTATTATGATTAGAGTATATATTTTATGATAAATGGAGTGAAAATGGAAGTTTTTTTGAGTAGTTGTTATGGTATGTTCTAAGTGGTGTAGTAAAATTTGGAGTGGGTAATAGTGGTTATGCATCATATTGTCCAAGTTTGTAATAAATTAAAGAATTTTTAACTTGTTTTACCTCAAGTTACCTTTGATTTGAATCATAATGTGTTGTATACTAAAGTGGAAATGGATGGATGAAGGTTGAAGATGAAATATATCAAAGTCAAGAGCAGTTGAAAATGATGAATGTTGATCCACTGAAAGAGGTTGAACTAAACCATGTTGAAGGAAGAAAAAAACTAGCTGATATGAACTAAAGACGTTGAAGATGCTAAAAAGATATGAAGATATGGAAGATATCTAAAGATCTCCCCTGAACAAAATGGTGTGCATGTCCCCATGCAAATTTCTTAAAACTCAGTAGCATTGTTTTATTGGAATAGACTACTACAAGAAAACAAATTGTTGCAAGTGTTTGTTGATACCATGAAAGTGTATAGTCTTCAACTGGTACCCAAATCTGAGGCACTATTCTCATCGTGTGCATAAATGCGTCAATGTCAAACATGAAGAGAAATCATTGGATTATTAGTCATTAAAGTATGTCATTAACCAGTGTGAAGCAATTCAACTTTGATGACAATGAGTGCTAAATTACCTTAGTGCATATTGATAGGTACAAATAAATATGCTTATGTCAAGTCACCTACAAAATTCATCAATCAAGAGGCATTTATGAATCCCCATGATTGAAAACAAGGAGATCTACCATCAATGCATGCATATACAATGGCATTATGAAATCTCTCACCTTGACCCTAGATAATGTGTTGGAGTTGATGAGATAAGGTTTGTCGGAAGGCAAGCATTGAGAAATCCCATATTAGCTTACATGAATACATAATATAAATGATTTAAAGAATTCAATACAAGATTTGGAACGATATAAGCTTACCGAACTTACTATGAATATTTCCTCCCAGGAGACATGGTTTTCAAGTAAGATTCATGTCTAGTTGTGTCAGTTTCCTAGTTTTCACGATTAGGCTTATTTTTCTCTTTACTATTTTATTTATTTATTTATTATATCATCATATTCTACTTGAAAAAATGAAACCATTTTATCAAGTATATGAGTAATTCTATTGAATCCACGTGCGTAACAAGATAAAAAATATGCTCATACTCAAGTTTGAAAAATATGCTTTAATGTATACTAAAGCATGAGAGAATAGCAATGTTGGATGATGTGGTGACACGAACATTGAAGAAGAGAGTGGTGCATGGATATGATGGTCATTTGGAACCAACACTCAATATAATCATGATGTTCTTAACTCTCTTACTCATCTTCTCCATCCTATATTTCTTTATTTACCATGCCATGCACATCTTTTGTCGTTGAATGATAGATCTCTTGGGTACATGATGGATTTGATGATAAGCATGTCAAAAAATCCTCGATATTTGGTTCTAATTGCTACTCTCCATTAGACTCAGTCCATGATTCTTTAGTCTCTTAAATAGATTGACAAGGATGACCAGAGAATCCTTCTGGATATTCTTATCGAGGTGGCTCACGAATTTTATATTCTCCTATAGCTTCTTAGAGTACATGTATATTTTTGCATTAAATTTTTAAGGGCTAGATAGTTCTACATTGTAGATCATTGAATTTTAAAAGAATTTCAACATTTTTCACATTACATTCACCCCATATCATCATAATAAATTATATAGAGAGAAAATTAACATAAAAAATGTAATGGAATATTAAGGAACTTAGAAGAAAATCATAAACAATAGAGACATTAGGATTTTAAGACAGAAACTAGGGGAAAAACGCACAAGGGGGAAAACTAGAAACAATTCTTCTTCTTCTTCTTAAATACGCATAAAATGTTCAACTAAGATACAAAGTAAATTTATAATGAGACACAATTATTTCAACAGAAATCACATTAGACCCCCTATTTCCAACCTTAGATCATGCAAGATCCTTATGAGATGACAATAAATAAGTCTATCAAAGAGGCATTCATAGGCCCTCCATAAAACCTCTAATAATTCTCTTAGTGATCAATAGATGAAACCATTAGGTTTAATCCATATCACTGTCACAAGTAGCACATATATCTATCAAGTATTTTTGGCATCGCAATCATAAGTATTACTTCCATACATCACTGTCATAATGGAACTACCACACATCACTATCAAAGGGACACTGCCATACATTAATTTTATAAGGACACTACAATACATCACTATCATAAGGACATTTCAATACATCATTGTTATAAAAATAGTTCCATACATCATTGTTATAAGGACACTACCATACATCATTATCATACAAACATTTCCATACATCATTGTCCTTAACAAGGAATTGTATTAAGGGCTTGTTGTAGTGGCTACAACCACCCTCCAAAATTTTTCCTTAGCTTCATTTTGGAGGCTCCCTACCAACCTTTCCTAGCAGCATGTCTTTCTTCATCAAGTAAACAAGCTTCAATGATTTTCTTGCAGAATAACAGCCTGCCCATCAGAGCTTGTTGCATTCCCCTCACAATTTGTTCCTCTGGACTTGTTCCAACTGCAGGTTGATCAGCTCCCTCAAGAAAGTGCACAATTCTAGAGGGAAACTAGCCTTCCCTCTAGAAATTTCACAATTCTATCTAGCAGCCTACTGGGCTCCAGAATTGCGCAATTATGCAAGTCAAGCTTCATCCAGAAAATTGCAGAATTCTTCCTAGCTTGGCTACTCAGCCCAAAATTTTCAAAATCCTGGGCAGAAGTTAGTTGCTCTGCCCAGAAATTCTACAAATCTTCTAGGTAGCCAACCTATCTCCCTTCTAGAAATGCACATTTTCTCCCAGCAGTTGAGAAGCCTCTTGCATTTGTAGTTGAGTTTATCGGTTCCCTCCGAGACCAAGAAAAATTGACTTGCATGTGTGGGCTACTTCTCCCAACGCATCATGCAAAATCATCTCCTAATTCAGGGATCTACTTTTAGCAACTAGAGGTTGCATGCAAGGATCATCTCATAAACCACCCACCAAGTGTCGCTCTTCCTAGATTTGTGGCATGTGATTCACATCTTCAATTTTATCAAAACTCATGAACCAGACACTACAGATCTCATTTCTCACATCAACTTTGTAACTCTGGCATCCCACATCACATCTAGTAGTCTTCGGCACATTTAGCTCAGCTTTTTTGGGGTTAGTCTCCTTTCCATGTCTTGTGTTGCATTTCAGGCACTTTTTGTCTTTCTCTTCATATAAATGTTGTCTTCTTGATTTCAGTGAGTGCTTGCTGTCATTTTGATACATATTAGCTTGTGCTAGTACCGTTTCATTTTTCGTTGAGATATCACTGTTGTCACATGCATGAAACTATTTTTCACGAAAAGTTTTCAATTCAAGGACTTGCCTCACCCACATGCATGTTGTTTCATTTTCTGAATCTTCCATTCATTGTTTTCATGCATGATCATTCACTTATGCTTAAACTAAGTATCGCCATGCATTCACATTCACATTTGCTTTTAGTTGCTCATTAGCGAGTCTAGGCAGCCTTGGCCTGGACTTTACCTCACCAAGACAACATTGCGCAATCCTAAGAGGGAAGGCTCTGTCTTCCTCTCAGGAAATGTGTATTTTTCCCTAGTGATTGTTCTCTAGTCTTGCATTGCGCAATTCTGAGGGACAGTGAGTGTTGGCCCAGAAAATTGCGCAATGCGGTCATTGAGCCTGCAACCATTTCCAACTAAATTGTGCATTGCACAATTCCAGCAATCAGCAGCCAGACTGGACTGTGCATTGCAAAGTTCCAGCAGCCAATCAGCCTCTGAGTAGCCTAGACTATGCCTTGCACAGTCTTGGTAGTCAGTCTCCCAGCCTCTCGATGGAAATTGCATAACCTTAATGATCAGTCACACAAGTATGTTGCAAGTTAGTTGTCAAGTTCATTTTGGTTTTCGACTGAAATATTTCTTTCCATGAGCGTTTCCATGTCTCCAGGTATTACAAGTGTTTATCTTCCTCTCAACAATACAGGTACAATGGTTTCCCAGAGAGTAGAGTTGAAGACACCATTCAGAGCACACATGGGGATGCAGTCAATCAAGTTTCTATGGACTTTCCTACCCACAAAGACATCAAGTTTTTCATAGACAAGGACATAAAGATATGATGGCAATACCATCACAACAAGAAACATCATGAACAGCAGCTAAAGGTAGCATATCAGATGCAATGAATGCAAGAGGAAGGTTTTTGAGAACACAGAGATGGAACAAATTTGCAAGCTCAAGCAGATCCACTGGTGATGAAAGAAACTTTGGAGACTCGGGCTAGAGGTGATGGCGTGACATGAAGATCACACGAAGACAGAGAATGGAACAAAGAAGGAGTTGCATGTGTTGAAGCAGCAACTCAAGGAAGAAAATGAGTTGCACAGACAAGCGAATGAGTTGCAGCAGGGACATGAACAACAAGGGGCACAACATGCACTCATAGATGAAACTGTGCCCGCACAAGTTATAGATCCATCCCAGCAGCTGGCATAGAGCAAACAAGGTCAGAATTGTTGTTGATCGCATGCAAGGGAATGCAACAACATGCATGTCATTGCTCTCACACATGCGATCCCACCCATTCAGCACACTCACCAAGGCGAAGACAAGAAGCAAGTCCAACTGGAGCTGAACATGTAGTTGACAGTAAATGCATGTGACCACTAGCACACACTTGAAGATCAACACAGACACTACGCACTAGTGTATTTCCGGTTCGGCTGCACCCAAGAAGACCATGTGCATGCTAGCAACAAGTTGGATCGAGGAACCATACCAATGTACCCAGATACAATGGAGGCAAGAGTTCGCTTCAGCAAGATGTCATCGTTGAGCGCATGCACACCATCACAGATGACCAAGATCGGCATCAACTCAACACCTTCACCATCACAAGCATGTCAAAGATTTGGTCTCTCCAAAACATGATAGAGTGTCAATGATGTCTTGCATGCCTTGCTCAAGCCATTTTGTCTCACATGAGCACATGTGCATTGTAATGTAGTGTCTTTTCAAGTGGAAGTTTAAGTGTCAATAGTTGGATGTAACAGTCATAAAGTAGATGAAGAGTCATGAGGGCAGATGACATGTCACAAAGGGGAATGTCAAGGGTCACCCCACCCTTTGCTATAAATAGAACCTCATAACTCATTGTAAAGGCTTTTGGTCGGCCAAGCTTCCAATAAGACTATCTTGGCGAGAGCTTAGACAATATTGTAATGAGCCTTGGCTTCTCCACTGCACAGAGCTAGTATATCTCTTTGGAGGAGCAGGCGGTTGTGGCTATAATGTTCCACTATCCGAACTAGTGGTTGGAAATGGATGTATTGTATGATTGGACCTTACACTTCTTAATATAAAAAAAGCCAAAACGTTTCATGCATATGTTGTATTGTATTCTACGCTATCTGGTTTACTCTAAATGATATATGTATTGGTTTGCTTACACATGCATGTATAGCTATCTATGTATGTATGTATGAATCTTTCTGAAATGTGTTGTTTGTTTAACCATCACTTTGGTTTGCTTGCTAACTTGCTTTCCATGTTGTGATGCATCTTCGCTCGTATGTTCCCTTCTTAACTACGTGCTATCATAGGTTTCCAAGGGGCACACTCATCTCAAACCCCATGTGTTAGAACCTCTCATGCAACTTCCTTGGCTCACTGAAGCTGTCACACCTTTTCTGCCAATAGAGTTATCTTACTTTCCTCTATGCGAAATCACGCTCAAGGCATTACCGTATGACCCCCTGTTGGGACTCCTACACCAAATGGCCAGAGGTCTAATTGGGACTTCTTACCGGGGAGATCCCCTGACATGTTGGCGGGTCCAGCACCATCAACATTTTGGCACTAGAAGGAGGGCTAGATGAAAATCTAAGTCCTCACATCTGTTTTGAATCTCTACATATCTATCATGACTAACTACCAAGTTTCTCTTCCGAAGTGTATGTTTTATGGAGACAATTTCATTATCTCAAAAAATCTCTCAAATAACTTGTCTCATAAAACATATGATGGTGCAGGCTACGTAGCCTTGGTTAGGCACGTGATTAGAATTGTAGGCTCATGTGAAATGCATGGAATATTTGAAGAATACATGACCTATGCATTGTTCATCTACATGCTTCAAGTGAACCCAATGCACTAGTGTGTCACACTGCCTGAAAAATCTATTCATTCTCTTGCTCATCTAGTCGCAAAGATAGACCGTGGTTTCAATCACTTCGACCATAAAGCACTCAACAAAGACATTCTGAAATTACGAAAATCACTTGATGAATCCATTGATCAGTTTTACACACGCTTTTGTAATCTTGCATACTGATTCCCCAAAGATGATATTGATTGGAAACTTCTCGATGGAAGATTTGAGTATCTTCTTCACATATCCGAACCATGCTTAGCACACATTGGTGATGGAGCTGCACAATCACAGGAAAGCATAGTTGACGTCACAAGTGATTGTCCGCCTTCACCTCATAAAATAGCTCCACCATCATGGAGTGATGTGGGAGATCATGCACACACCTCTGTTGAACTGTCACATCCTCCCACCTCACCTGCTCTTGATACTTGCACAGATTTGGCTTACAAGCCTATTGGTTGTCACATGGATTCATTCCCTCAACCTCTGTCCCCATGTTTTGTTGATCCTCTGGATTATACGATCTTTTTTGCTTCCATTCCAGACTCCTCACCTACTGAGAACGAGGTTCAAGTTGTTAACGGAATTGGTTTTATGCAACCAACCTGCGCTATCATTCATGATGAATGTGTGTGGGAATCTAAAGAAGAACTCGTGGTGAAGGATGAATCCCTTCCAGCCCTGCCTCTTCTACTTCATCCTGGCATCCCTTATGATTCTTCCACTACTCATTTCCCCTATGAAAACCCATTTATGAATGTTTCTACTTTCGATCATTCACGAGACACGTTAGATGTCAATATATCATCACAGTGAGGAGAGGACACATCTTCCTCCGGAAATCCATCCAATTCGTCATTTGTCATTTCTAAAAACATATAGGGTTAACATCTTTGCTTCTCATCTACCCCTCTACTCGATTCATCAAATCATGAAGATTTCGACAAGCATCCTGAATTTTTTGATCTTGGTTGTCGTGATCTCTCTACTTCTTCATATGATCATGGTTTTGATTCAATCATTGTTAATCTATCTAATACACTAGTCTACAATGATTTATCTGTCAACGAAGTTGAAACCCCACATACTACTGAGGCACTTCAGCCCGAGATGATGGTTATGTCAGGCCCCCACTGTCCTCAGGTTTGTTTCACTTTCGATCAGGAAATTGTTGAAGCACTCAAGGCTCCTCATCACTCTCTGCTTTGCATTGAAGATCAACCAAACAACAATATTTCGCTTCCTCCACTCAAACTACACGATCCCATCATTAATGAATTGGAGGAATCTTACACAGCAAGCACACATGCACAACATAAGTGGTCTACCTTTCTCACGTTTGCTTGCATATCACAGTCAAGAGAATGCATACACTCAACATCTACATGCAGTGTAGCACAACATCATGGCAGCTCCACAGAGTGCATGTCATGCACTTTCACTCATATTTATTTTGTGGTCACTTATAATCTCGGAGTGTGTCTGTATTCATCGTTATATCTTTCATGCTTGTTGGTTTGCGCAATTGCGATGCTTGCAAACCATGCCTTAACCAATATGGGCCAATCAATGCGCCGGTGGATGCATTGGAAGTATCACTTCATGTGAGATGGTCCATGCACCGTTAGCTTAGGAGTAGGAGTAGTGTTTTCTTTTAGTCTGTTTTCTTGTGTGCTTGTTTTCTTACTTTCTTTGTTGGTTTGTTTGTCTACTTGCTTGTTTTCTTACTCACTTTGCTTTCAGTTTTTCTTCTACTTCTGATTTTCTTTGTTGTTTGTTTGCTTGTTTTGTTCATAGGTTAGTTTCATATGAAACCATCAAGTACCCTTGAAACAAGCTGGGCAAAGTACAAGAGGCCTTTTGCAGCTATTACTACTTGGTTATCTGTCATCTTGCCTCTGTATGAAGAACTTGTTACTTTTAGTCCATGATACATCGATGGAAAATATGTATTGTTCAAAGTGAACCATGGTGAAAACACAACGCTTGCAAGCTAACTAGTATCACCTAATCTAGTTGGTTGTTTTTGGGTTAATCCTTGTCAGCTCAGTCAAGTAGAGTAAGGTGAGGGGGAAAACATTAAAAAGCACGTCAGAGGTATACATAAACTACTTATCTGCAGGAACAACCTCTTCTTCTCTCAATAAGTTGGGATCCCTCTTCCACCTCTGAAATGAATAAGTGCTATGCACAGTTGCGAAGATGAAAAATGAAAAAAATGAATAAGTGAAAAAAGTTTGAAAAAAAGAATGAAAATGGATAAGGTGAAACAAGAGAATGGCTTCCCGTGTTGAGAAGTGATGCAAGTAACTCCATCGAGGTACTGACGAAGCTCGCTGGCAACGAAGCCATGCTTGTATTCCAATGTGACTGCACCGGGGTACTGTCTAGGTCTACTGGTAGTGGAGCAACACCAGAGATGAAACTAAGACATTGACGACTATACTACTTGTGCACCAATATACCTCTCAACCCCAATAAAAAAAAAGTATGTTGACTTGATCCAGGTGGATCTTCAGACACAATGGCATGGAAACACTCAAAAATCAAAGTTTTTAGAATGATGTCGACATAGGACCAGAGCGTAGATCTCGTCTTCCTAATCGCAGAGGCATGAACGGTTCGTCAATCTGAGTCTGGATGTTGAAGTTATCGCGAGAAAAGTTCGCCTTTGTTCCTTTGAAAATAAGGCATTTTCCCTTAAAATTGGACTTTAATCCTTATAAGGAAAATTGCATTGGAAGAAGTGCAAAGGGTGGACTTAAGGCGGGCCTTTGGAACCCCCGATCAGCAATCTCTAATTAATTGGGATTAGGGGCAGGCAATCGGTGATGATGGGACTTTAGAACCAGCGATGGAGCGATTGGCGATATCGGTGATCAGAACGATTGGCATCGGCGATCGGTGTTGGCGGATTCCAAAGGTAAAACCTCAAGGTGTAGCGATTGCAATAAGCGATAGTGATATGTGATGCGATCTCAATCGTCGGATCAAAAACTGATCAACAACCAAGATTAAACCAGTGATCGAGAGATCGGTGATCCTGATACCAAGGGGCGATGCGATTGTGATATAGCGCGGACCCAATGGGTTTATAAGCCCGATTGGATGAAATTTGAAGTCTGGCTTTATATTTTTTTCGGGTTTTTTAATGTTTTTTGTGTATTGTCTGTTCTAATAGAGAAAAGGTTATTATTGTAGTTTTGTTGCACTGGTCAAACCTTATGTTCAAACGACTTCTATTCCTAAACAAACCGACCCCAATTTTTATGCGGCCTTGTCCCAAACGTGTTATAAAACATGATGGATACAAAGAGCCGAGGAAAAAGGCTAGAGAGCCTGTGTACTAGATGGAGAGAGAGCCCAAGAACTTGTGCTGAGTGCCAAAATCACCTCAATGAGGAGGTTGTGCCTGATGGAGAGCCGCAGCATGAGAGGACTAGATAACCAAAGGTAGCTAGACAGTGCCACGTTCACTCAGAGAAGCTAGAAGGCAAAAATATTGCCAGCCAGAGTGTTGCAAAGCCTAAGTGCCACAGAGCGTGATCAAGGCAGCTTGGGATGGCAGCCAAAGAACCAAAAGTTCAGGCAAAGCCGCAGAGCTACAGTAATGTAGCTAGAGCGTTGCAAACACCAAATAGCCTGAGAGCTACATTGTAGAGAAGTCCAGAACAATCTTCTTTTGAGCGATGCTATGAGATCAATGGTTCAACATTGTGACATTTTCTGTTTTCGATGCCTCTGATGGTGACAAGCCAGAAAATTAACGATGTAAGGGAAGCCAAAGTCCAGAATGGTGACGGCCCTGCCTACGCATCGACAATGTGAACAACTATTCTCCGTGGATTGTTTTTCTAAATATATGAACATCCACTTCTTCAGATGGCCCGTGGTGTGAGGTATATGATTTATTCATGTATTTATTCTTATTACATTATGCTGCATGGATCCTTGATTGATATTGAGGCAGGATCTTATTTATTATATGTTGTAATGATTCCTTGTTGATTTGATGTGGAATCTTCTATATGATGTACTTGTTGTCATAACTCTTCATGTTATGCTTTGAGATACCTTATTATATGTTGCTGGGATACTCTTTTTTATTACATGTCATCATGCATGTGTTTTGTTTTGACATCCCTTTTGTGCCATGTTGGCGAGATGCTCACCATGCATGTTTTTGTGTCATAATGATAGGAGTCTTTTGATTGAGAATTCTAGATGTGGAATATCTCTTAGGGCCACTCTTGCATGAGAGAATTTTTCCTTGTATGATTGAGACATAATCTCTTGTGTACATCACCATTATTGACATCACTTAATGCAGTGGCCTACACCATCTTAACACTGGGGCTCAGAGATGTAGTCCCTCCTGGATGAACTCCATTATCAACACTTATGTTTTCATGTGTTGATGATTGTCTTCTTCATCTTCTTTTCCGCATGCAGATGTATTCATTAATGTTCTTTTAAAAATCAATTTTAACACATTATGAAAGTAAAAGGACTTGGAAGGGTCCTTCTTCACACCCGGACTTGGATCAAGTGGTATCAGAGTGGTCTTTACGTGTATGTGAATTGCAGCGTGAACAATGGAATGTGCAATGATAGAGGATGAAAGAGTGATTTGTGAGACCATGCTCGACATTTCCAAGAAAGTGGAAATTGTGTATGACACTCTACAAAAAGGAACAAAGGAAAATGACCAGTTACAGCTTCAGTTGAAAGCCACAGAAGAGGCCATGGAGGAACTGAAGCAAAACAAACATAATCTTCAAATAGAGAATGATGAATTGAAGATGCGCTTACATGAAGAGAAAGAGGAAAAGAAAATTTTGCTACGACAGCTGCAAGCAAAGGATGAGGCCTTGGAAAAGTTGTAGCGTGACTCACGTGAGGTAAAAAGTAGTTCTCCATCTTCATGTATGTTTCCTGATGATGATTTCGCTGTGTTTGAAAATCACACCACAGGAATTGGCTCCAAACTGTTGAAGAGAATGGGGTATGAAGGAAAGGCTTGGGCATTAATGGCCAAGGCATTGTCAATCCCATCAAAGTAGAGGAATTACCCCGTCAGGTAGGACTTGAATATGTTAGGAAAGAAGTTGGGGAATGCGCTGAGACAGTTAGGGAACCACCAACAACGGATGATGAGAAACCCTCATCAAATATTTCCAAATCGGAAGAGAAGGTAAAAGATGTTGATTTCCTTTTGGTTTCATCTTCTCATAGTATGATGTTTGTTGGAGATTTGGAGATCCCAATTACAGGGACAAACATGAGCCTCCTTACAAGGGTGAGGCACGAGGAGAAAAAAGGACTTGGCATTAATAACCAAGGCATAACTCCACCTTTGGAGGTTGTGCACGAACATCCATTTGTAGGCTCAAGATACATTAAAGGAGAGTGCTTAATGGTGTTAGATTTGTCCGAGACATCGTCTAGGAAAGAGAATGATGGGAAAACATCCCCATCATCCCATGACAGTTTCAATTGTAGGAAGAGAGTGGAGGCAAGCTCTCATCGCCATATTGACATCAAAGAAAACAAAGGAAGGTATAACCACTTTCGATCTTCAAATCTTCATTTTTATTATGATCATGTTGTTAATAATGAACGAAGATTAAGCATCGAAAAGCATGTACTTTTTGTGGTTTACCTAACCATAAATTTTCCAAGTGAAAAACCCTCTCAATAGCATGAGAAGAAACAGTTTAAGCAGATATGGAGGAAGAAAGCCTACTGCAGTCATTGCAATAGAAATGGCCATCAAAAAGCCACTTGTTGGAGGCTCCATCCAGAGCAACGCCTTAAAGACAAAGCGTCGGTGCATGGACCAGGTAAAGTAGTTGTTCAACAAGCAAAAGCACCTCAAGGAGGTGACCCATTCACAAAGATAAGTGAGAAATGGTTTTTAGACATGTTGTCGTTTCATGGTAATTCTTTTGTAAATCATTTGTTGCATTTTAAAATATAAACGTGATTATGTGTTTCCATCACGTAGTCAGCAACAATGATGTCTAGTCATGTTTTGAGTCGTATTTTGAGTTGCATGTTAAAACTCTGAAAGTGATGTTATGTTCCCATCACTTGTTGAAACAATATTGTTTGGCCTTATGTATGTAAATCATGTGTTGCAGTGATGATGTGTTTTCCATCACTTTTTGAAGCAACCATGATGGGTTGTCCTTGTTGTCATAGCTGGAGTGTTACGTCCATCTTAATGTAAACTTGACCATCGAGTATGTGTTATAAACTCGTGGCAAGTATGGGACGTTTTGGGTCATTAGTTCATCATGTCATTCAAAGCATGTAATTTGAGAAAAAAATGTACTACAGGTTGCAGAGGTAGCAAGTGTCGGTTCGTCACTTAGGACTCCGAAGAACAAAGGTGAAGGAGATGGAAGCAAGACCTTTTTAGGATGCTTGTGCTGTAGATAGGGTACAGAGAGAGTTATATATTACTTTTTTATGCTTTTGGAGGACCAAAAGCTCCTCAGTGGAGAGGATTGATCTAGGTGGATCTTCAGACACAATGGCATGGAAATGCTCAAAAATCAAAGTGTTTGGAATGATGTCGAAACAGGACCAGAGTGTAGATTTCGTCTTCCTGATTGTGGAGGTGTGAACGGTTCGTCAATTCGAGTCCGGGTGCTGAAGTTATCACAAGAAGTGTTCGCCTTTGTTTCTTTGAAAATAAGGCATTTTCCCTTAAAATTGGACTTTAAGCCTTATAATGCAAATCAAATCGAAAGAAGTGCAAAGGGCAGACTTATGGCAGGCCTTTGGAACCCTCGATCAGTGATCTCCAATTAATCAAGATCGGGGGTAGGCAATCGATGATGACGGGACTTTAGAACTAGTGATGGAGCGATTGCCGATATTAGTGATAAGAATGATCAGCGTCGATGATCAGTGTCAGCGGATGCCAAAGGTGGAACCCCGAGCCGTAGCGATTGCGATAAGCGATAGAAATATGCAATGCGATCTCAGTCATCGGATCAAAAACTGATCAATGACCAAGATTAAATCGGCGATCAGGAGATTGGCAATCTCGATACCAAGGGGTGATTCGATTGCGATATAGCATGGACCCGACAGGTTTATAAGTCCGATTGGATGAAATTTGAAGTTTGGATTTATAGTTTTTTCGTGTTTTTCAATGTTTTCTATGTATTGTCTATTCTAATAGAGAAAAGACTATTATTGTAGTTTGGTTGTGCCGATCGAACCTTCTGTTCAAGCAACTTCTATTCCTAAACAAACTGACCCCGGTTTTTATGCGGCCTTGCCCCAAACGTGTTATAAAACATAATGGATACAGAGAGCCTGTGCCAGAGATCCTGTGTACCAAAGGGAGAGAGAGCCTGAGAGCCTGTGCTGAGTGCCTAAATCACCTCAATGAGGAGGCTACACTCGATGGAGAGTTGTAGCATGAGAGGACCAGATAGCCAGAGGTAGCTAGATAGTGTCGTGTTCACTCAGAGAAGCTGGAAAGTAGAAAGCTTGCCAGCCAGAGTGCCGCAGAGCCTGAGTGCCATAGAGCATGATCGAGGTAGCATGAGAAGGCAGCCAAAGAACCAGAAGGTCAAGTAGAGCCGCAGAACTGAAGTAATGTAGCCAGAGTGCTGCAAACACCAGATAGCCCGAGAGCTACATTGCAAAGAAGTCCAGAACAATCTTTTTTTGAGTGATGATGTGAGATCAATGGTTCAGCATTGTGACAGTTTCCATTTCCGATGCCTCTAATGGTGACAAGCCAGAAAATCAACAATGCAAGGGAAGCTAAAGTCCAGAATGGTGATGGCCCTGCCTATGCCTCGACAATGTGAACAACTATTCTCTGTGGATTATTGTCTAAAGATATGAACATCCACTTCTTCAGATGGCCCGTGGTGTGAGGTATATTATTTATTCATGTATTTCTTCTTATTACATTATGCTACACGTATCCTTGATTAATATTGAGGCAGGCTCTTATTTATTATATGTTGTCATGATTCCTTGCTGATTTGATGTGGAATCTTATATATGATGTACTTGTTGTCATAACTCTTCATGTTATGCTTTGAGATTCCTTATTGTATGTTGTTGGGATACTCTTGTTTATTACATGTTGTCATGCATGTGTTCTTTTTCGACATCCCTTTTGTGCCATGTTGGCAGGATTCTCACCATGCATGTTTTTGTGTCATATTGATAGGAGTCTTTTGATTGAGAATTCCAGATGTGGAATATCTCTTAGAGCCACTCCTAGGTGACGGCATTTTTCCTTGTATGATCGAGACATCATCTCTTGTGTACATCGCCATTATTGACAACACTTAATGCAGCGGCTTACACAATCTTGACACCAGGGCCCGGAGACGTAGTCCCTCTTGGACAAACTCCATTATCAATGCTTATGTTTTCATGTGTTGATGATTGTCTTGTTCATCTTCTTTTTCGCGTGCAGATGTATTCATTAATGTTATTTTAAAAATAAATTTTAACACATCACGAAAGTAAAAGGTCTTGGAAGGGTCCTTCTTCACACCCGGACCTGGATCAAGCACGTCAGAGGTATACATAAACTACTTCTTTGTAGGAACAACCTCTTCTTCTCTCAATAAGTTGGGATCCCTCTTCTGCCTATGAAATGAATAAGTGCTATGCACAATTACGAAGATGAAAAATGAAAAAAATGAAAAAGTGAAAAGAGTTTGAAAAAAACAACGAAAATGAATAAGGTGAAAGAAGAGAAAGTCTTCTTGCATAGAGAGGTGATGCAAGTAACTTCGTCAGGGTACTAACCAGGCTCACTGGCAGCAGAGCCATGCTTGTGTTCCTATGTGACTTCACCAGGGTACTGTCGAGGCCTCCTAGCAGTGGAGCAACACCAACGATGAAACTAAGACATTGATGACTATACTACTTGTGCACCAATATACCCCTCAACCCCAATGAAAACAACTATGTTGACTTGTCTTGGAATGTGTGTTAATCGAGAAAGATCTTGGCAAATGCTACATATTACAATCAAGCAAGTGTGAAAACCAAGATGAACTGAGAACTAAACAATACTTCCGAAGGTGTTAGACTTGCTTTTCATGAACAAGGTCCATTCAGAGAGCTGGAGTTCTACCAATGTGTCACCAATTGTTGTAGCAGCTACAACCACCCTCCAAAATTTTTCCTTAGCTTCATTTTGGAGCCTCCCTACCAACCTTTCATAGCAACATGTCTTGCTTCATCAAGTACACAAGTTTCAGTGATTTTCCTGCAAAATGACAGCTTTCCCATCAGAGCTTGTTGCATTCCCCTCATAGGTTGTTCCTCCGGACTTGGTCTACCTACAAGCTGAGCAACTCCCTCAAGAAATTGCATAATTATGGAGTGCAACCAACCTTCCCTCCATAAATTGTGCAATTTTGTATGGCAACCTACTAGGCTCCAGAATTGTGCAATTCTACCAGTTAGGCTTCATCTAGAAAATTGTGCAATTCTTCACAGCATGTCTGCTCAGCCTAGAATTTTCGCAATCCTAGGCAGCAATCAGTTGCTCTACCCAGAAATTACACAAATCTTCTGGGCAACCAACCCATCTCCCTTCTAGAAATGTGCATTTTCTCCCAGCAGTTGAGCATCCTCTTGCATGTGTAGTTGAGTTGATTGGTTCCCTCCAAGACCGAGCAAAATTGACTTGCATACATGGGTTGCTTCTCCCAAGGCAACATGCAAAAGCATCCCTTTATCCAGGGATCCAATTTTAGCAGCTAGAGGTTGCATGCAAGGATCATCTCAGAAACCTCCCACCAAGTGTCGCTCTTCCTAGATTTGTGGCATGCAAGTCACATCTTCGATTTTATCAAAAATCATGAATCAGACACTAGAGATCTCATTCCTCACATCAACTTTGCATATCTGACATCTCACATCACATCTAGGATCTATTCGCACATTGATCTCCATTTTTTTGGAGTAAGCCCGCTTTCCATGTCTTTTGTTGCATTTATGGCACTTTTTGTGTTTCTCTTTGTATGAATGTTTTCTGCTTGATTTCAATGAGTGTTTTTTGTTGTTTTGATACATAGTAGCTTGTACTAGCACCGTTTCAATTTTTTTTGACATCTCACTATTGTCACATGCATGAAACTATTTTTCACGAACGATCACCAATTCGGTGACTCGCCTCACCCACATGCATGTTGTTATGTTTTCTAAATCTTTCATTCACTGTTTGCATGCACGATCATTCAATTATGCTTACACTCAATATCGCCATGCATTCGCATTCACATTCACTTTCAGTTGCCTATCGGCAAATCTGGGCAGCCTTGACTTAAACTCTTCCTCACCAAGGTAGCATTGCACAATCCTAAGAGGGAAGGCTCAATATTCCTCTCAAGAAATGTGAATTTCTTCCCAGTGACTGTCCTCCAGTCTTGCATTGTGAAATTCTGAGGGAGAGTGGCTGCTGGCCCAGAAAATTGCGCAATGCAGTCACTGAGCCTGCAACCATTTCTAGCTGAGATTGCACATTGCACAATTCCAGCAGTCAGCAACGAGACTGGATTGTGCATTGTGCAGTTCCAGTAGTCAGTCATCCTCCCATCACCCTAGACTGTGCCTTGCGTAGTCTTGGCAATCAGTCTCCTGACCTCCCAATAGCCTAGACTGTGCCTTGCGTAGTCTTGGAAGTTAGTCTCCCGGCCTCCCAACAGCCTAGACTGTGCCTTGCGTAGTCTTGGAAGTTAGTCTCCCGGCCTCCCAACAGCCTAGACTGTGCCTTGCATAGTATTGGCAGTCGATCTCACGACCTCCCAGTAGAAATTGTGTAAACTTCATGATCAGTCACACTGGTACATTGCAAGTTAGTTCTCAAGTTCATTTTGGTTTTCGACAGACATATTGCTTGCCATGAGTGTTTCCATGTCTCCAGGTATCGCAGGTGTTCATCTACCTCTCAGCAGTACAATTACAATGGTTTCCAAGAGAGCAGAGTCGAAGACACTGTTCAGAGCACACTTGGGGATGCAGTCGATCAAGTGTCTATGGACTTGCCTACCCATGAAGACATCAAGTTGCTCATAGAAAAGGACATCAATATATGACGGCAGCAACATCATAGCAAGCAACATCATGAACAGCAGTTGAAGGCAACATACCAAATGCAATGAATACAAGAGGAAGGTTGTTGAAAACATGGAGGGGGAACAAAGGTGTAAGCTCAAGCAGATCCACTAGTGATGAAAGCAACTTTGGAGACTCAAACTATGAGGTGACAGCGCGACATGAAGATCGCGTGAAGACAGAGAATGGAGTAAAGAAGTAATTACATGTCTTGAAGCAGCAACTCAAGACAAGCGAATGAGTTGCAGTAGGAACAGGAATAGCATGGGGCACAACATGCACTCACGGATGAAACTGCGCCTGTACAAGTTATAGATCCATACTAGTAGTTGGTACGAAGCATATAAGGTGAGTAGTGTTGTTGATTGCATGAAAGGGAATGCAGCAACATGCATTTCATTGTGCTCACACATGCGATCCCACAAGAAGAAAGTCTGACTGGAGCCGAACATGTAGTTGACAGTTGATGCGCATGACCACCAGCACACACTGGAAGATCAACACAAACACTATGCATCAATGTATTGCCGATTCAGCCACACCCAAGAAGACCATGTGCATGGTAACAGACGATTTGGATGGAGAAGCCATACCAATGCACCCGATACAACGAAGGCAAGATTTCACTTCAGCAAGATGTCACGATTGAGTGCATACACACTGTTGAGCTGGTAAATCCCCTCTACGGACAGAGGCGATCCCACTAGCCCAACACGGGTCTAGCAACAATCACACAATGCTAACACGCAGGTTCCTAATTACATAAATCAGAGATCGATCATGATGGTCTACCTGGATTCCAACGCTAGTGGTTGTAGAAGAATCGCCACTCCCGTTCCTTTGCTCTGGCTGGTCACAATCCTCACGATCCTCGTGAATGGACACCTGCACATGCAAAGAACGATACAAGCACAAGCATAAAATCTAGTATATGTAATTATATGTTGGTCAGAAAAGACATAACTCAAATACCATTAAAAGACACATGAGTGGAACCATAATGATAGTCGTCTATTAATGAGTAAAAACAGAGAAAGATTACAACCAAAGGTTCTGACGTTGAACCTCCTCTGACTGGGCAAGCAGCTAAATATTCCTTGCAAAGTGACCTCTTCTCCCTCAATATTTTGGCAGCATAACCCCTCTATACTTCTCAATTCTCACTATCACTCCAGCATTATTTCAGTACTCACAATAGCTCTGGCAAAAACTAGTTGGTTTAATGCAGGGGGACAGTCATTTATAGATGGAGGAGGAAGGAGTATGCATTGTATCAAGATGCCTACTAAAGATTAGTATTATCCCTGAATAGCCACTGAACTTAGTTGTCATGGATAAAAAGATGACATTCGACCACTTCCATGAGGATTTTTCCCTCAGAGAACTCCATGAACAAAGAGGAAAAAACATATGAGTGCGCGCTGGCTAAAAATCATAACCAAATTTAGGTGGCGCGGGCTTTGCTCTATAACAGAGCATTAATGGGCGCGCCTCCTTTTAAGGAACTGAGTCATTGGCGTGGGTAAGACACTGTGAACCCGCGCTAATGGAAAAATGGCACTTTTTAGGGATAATCTGCAAAAGGTGTCTTATGGGAATATGAAGTTCATACTCAGGGGAATACCATGCAAGTGTTTTTAAGTTGTGTCACTGGTCACAAGTCCATAAATGTGTCCTCCAACGTATGAAAACAAGGGTAACAGGGACGGTGACCAACGGTGACAAATTACTGTGTAACACACACCATCATGGATGACCAATATTGGCATCATCTCACCACCTTCACCATCACAAGCATGTCAAAAAGTTTGTCTCCCCACAACAGGACCGAGTGCCAGTGATGTATTGTATGGCTTTCTCAAGCCATTTTGTCTCACACGAGCACATGTGCATTGTAATGTAACATCTTGTCAAGTGGAAGTTCAAGTGTTGATAGTTGGATGTAACAGTCATAGAGTAGATGAAGAGTCATGAGGGTATATGAACTGTGACAAAGGGGAATGTCAAGGGTCACCCCACCCTTTGCTATAAATAGAACTTCATAACTCATTGTAAAGGCCTTTAGTCAGCCAAGCTTCTGATAAGACCATCTTGGAGAGAGATTGGACAGTATTGTAACAAGCCTTGGCTTCTCCACTGCGCAGAGCTAGTATATCTCTTTGGAGGAGCAGGTGGTAATGGTTGTAACTTTATGCTATAGGAACTACTGGTTGGACATGGATGTATTGTATGACTGGAACTTACACTTCTTAATATAACAAGAGCCATCATGTTTCATGCATATTTTGTATTGTATTCTACACTATCTGGTTTACTCTAAATGATATATGTATTGGTTTTCTTATGCATGCATGTATAGCTATCTGTGTATGTATGTATGTATGAATCTTTTTGAAATGTTTTGTTGGTTTAACCATCACTTTGGATTTCTTACTAACATGATTTCCATGTTGTGATGCATCTCAGCTCATGTGTTCCCTTCTTAACTGCATGCTATCACTGGTTTCCAAGGGGCACACTCATATCAACCCCTATGTGTTAGAACCTCTCATGCACCTTCCTTGGTTCACTGCAATTGTCACACCCTTGCTACCAACAGATTTTTCTTACTTGCCTCTATGTGAAATCACGGTCAAGGCATTACTGTATGACCCACTACTGGGACTCCTACACCAAATGGTCTGAGGTCTAATTGGGACTTCTTACCGGGGAGATCCCCTAACATGTTTGCAAGTCCAGTACCGTCAATAGGGCTCTTCTAACCAACCCTCCAAATTGTACCCTAGCTGCCATACAAGTTTGTCCAACAAGAAAAACACCACCTTGAAAAATTTCAAACAAGGAAAGACAACAAACCTCTTAATCTAGATATCTTCTTTTTTCCATCCTTGTGCATACTGAAATATGAGATTTTGGCCCTCTGATTAGGGCAACTTGTGACACCCATGACAACCCTAGATCAGGACCTAACCTCCATCAAAGTATTCCCATATCCTCTCTTCTCAAGCCCTGTGACTCTATACTATTATCTACGATAATGTAACCTTCTTTACCGCCACTCCAAACCTTAAACAATAGACTCCTCCTTGTTAATTTTTATTAGGGCTATATTGTTCTTTTCTTTGATAATTGAATTCCTTCATTAACGCATTAATTTCAACCCATAGAATCATAAAATTCTTCATATTTACATCATTATTCATCAACATATGAAACTATATAGAAACGACAATATCATCATTATCAATGCAGCGAAACATAAAGGAACAATAGAAGAAAAGCATTCACACATAGAGACACCAGAATTGGTCAAAGACCAGGGAAAAATCACTATGGGGAAAACCCTTTCGAATTATTCTTCTTATTATATTGTCATTGAATGATTCAAAAGAGTAAAATGATCCATATCTTCATCCATACAACTATCCAGCAAAAACAACTACACAATATCCATGAAATGAACCCAACAACGCTTATACTCAAAATTTTGATTCTCAAGGCTATAATGAATTATCCATGTCTATGGTCAGTTGTAGAACATTGTGATCACTGAGAGAAACCTTTGGAAAAATGAAATTTCATCATTTAGGTCCTGATCGCATGGAGGAGTCATGTGTGTGATTGGGAAGGTTCCAGTCACTCCCTGGAGCCTATAAGCCAGTGACTGCAGTATGCAACGAAGACTCAGAAATCACAGATGTCGATCACATGGAGGAGGCATTGAGCACGAGAATGAAAATATTCATCTGCACAGATGAGCCAGTTAGTATGTTATTATGGCCGATTTCTTCTTGTGTCGCACCTGCGACTAAGGCCCAAAACCCTAAAACAAAGATCTAAGCTTCAAACCCTACAAGTTCACCTTCAATCGAACCCATCCCTCCGCAGACGTGCCTCATACCAATGCGAGCCAAAAAACCAAGAAAGAGAATAAAATATTGTCTCATGATGATGTCAAAATGAGGTTGAGGTCACTTGTATTTATAGTCTTCCAAGGGTGTCCAATTTTCTTTAGGGCCGACCTTATCAAATATGGACATGTGGGATTTTCTTCATAATAACACTTTCCATTATCCAATTTGAGTGATATTTAGGTCGATTTTGGTTCTCTCGAAAAGAGGAATTCAATGAAATAATTATCTTCATCAAATGATTTGTGCAAAGTGGAATTTTTTTATCGCAGTTTCATATTTTAACACTCCCTCTCAACTAGGGATAGCTCCACATGCATCATGTCATGTGTATCTTGTCATTAGATCATATCCAATCTCAAGTATCTCATCATCTCATATCATTTTATCCATCTCTTTCTTATTCTTTCTTATCTCTTGATTGTCCTTGCCCATATTCTGAATATTCTCAAATTTGTCATCGGACGGGAGCCTAAGATACCACCCTATATTCATCGAGGATCCATTGCTACCACCTGGAATATTTTCCAGCATGAAGCCCAATGCTACCACACAGGAACATTGACAGGGAGTCAGATCTACGACCCACATAAACATCGAAGGGATTAGATAATTTAGGAACAACATCGAAGAGAAAATCATCAGGGAGCACATATCAACCTAGAACCATATCAGGGAGCATATCTCAACCCATAATCTCAATGGGGAGCTTAAAACATATACGACCCCATATCGATCAATAGGTGATATAGGGGAGCTACTACTCAACCCATCCTATTGCCTACCAATATTCCCAACAATGACCCTCAAGAGCCATGTGGTAGAACACTTGCATCATAATTCGGTCTTGGGAGAGATAACTGACTTACCAAAGGTAAGGATCACATTGCCCCAAGCATCCTCAACCCGTTGGCCATACAGGGAGGGACAATCCCAATAAGCCCAGCTTGTGGGTATGATGGCAACTAGGGTATACACTTTAAAGACCAATATAGGAGAGCTACTACTCCAACCCTATGGGTAACAAATAGGGGTGATACCCTATTTTCCAGAGATTCCTCAACGTCAGGAGCCCTCCTTCTCAATTCCACACCCTAGGAGCTCGAACAGGGGGGAAGAGTTGTATCATTGTCCTCGATCAGCGATGCTCTATGTATATTAGCAACATATCATCGTGCTCATATCTAGTAATCATCATGTCTCAATAGTAGTTGTCTCTTGTTCATAAAAGACATCAAATCAAATATCATATTAGAATAAATAAATAAATAAATAAATTAATATATATTATATAATATATTATATATATATATATATATATCACAAAAAGGCTACCATATTCATCCTCCCTCTCAAGGAGGTGCCAACCACAATCCTAAGCTTGTTTGTTACAGTAACATTATCTCAATATATGAAGGTATCTCAGTCCCATCTATATATGAGATTCTTTTCCAACCGGATCCACTCATTATTACCGCAATGTATCCCTATCATATTCATAAATTCCCCAAACAACTTTCTAAGGAGCCTTTCTAGACTTCCTCACAATTTGTCATGTTAGCCACATCGTACTCAACCTCGATTGTACTTATAGTTACAGACTTTTCATCCAAAACATCATGGCATATCTCATATTAAGGTATCATATGAATATGCTTGACAATAACGATCCCAATCAGCATCAGTACATCCATGTAGTCACATATCATAGGAAGAATATTTCATATTGGAAATTATTCATCCCATGCAAATATCTTGCAGGGTGCTCAATGACAACGCAATGGGTACAGAGAGGCTCAATAATGAATTCAATCAAGTTATGTGCTCAACATATGCATATGGGTGTTCAAACGGAACACCAATGGCTCAATCAAATTTTGGTTTCCAAGTCAGGTTTAACAATTCAATCAAAGTATCCAAGGATTTTCATTTCCACTTTCCAATAACTCTTTAATAACTTTGCAATAAATATTTTCTTTTCCTAATTTCAGAAATCGATTCATCATGTCATGATTCATTATTTCGGGCTTCAAAATCCAACTCCCTCTTTTTTTGATCATTAGAGGCTTATTACCTGTCAAGAGTGCACCAACAGTATAGAAAATCAAAATCAGAGTCATACCTTGGAGCACTTTTGAAGTAGATATTTGGATCGACAATTCATCCTAGCTTCACAAGATAACTATCAATGCGTACATATCAAGATCAAGGAGCTTACTTCATATAATTCTTTCTGTAATCATAACTTGACTAAAAAAATATGTTTAGCCTTACACAAATCAATATTCTGCAATCAAATCAACAATGTCACCTTATCAAAGTTTAGATGCCAAATTAGAATCAATATAAAAATCCTCAATATCCCAACATCAATTTGTTAGACTAGGTGACAGGTAGAGATTTAATTTGTTATCATGTCAACAAGATGTCATCAAGTCATCCTCATGATCATAATATAAGTCACTATATGAAAATGCATACACCAAGAATAAGTCATGTAGATTCCATCCATTTATTGTGAGATTGCTTCATACTGAATCACAATTGTTTATACTTCAACCAATGTGTCACAACTAATGATGTCAACGAATAATACCAATATAAATCATCGAAAGTCAGTATGCCCATATAGCATTGTTATCAAGGAAAATTGTCATTCATCAAATTAGTCATCAAGTCAAATCCTACATTTTCTATCACTGTGAGATCTATAGCCCAAAACACAACAAGTCAAAGTTATATATCATTATCAAGTATCATGTGAAAACTACAAACGTTGCTCATCTTTATCAATCAGCCAAATCATGTACAACTCTTGCAAATGTTATCAAATACTGTCATGCACTAGTCTCTATGGATAAATCACAATATTCATATCTTGGTCGCCTACAAACACAAGTTTATTCAACATATTCACATGATAGTAAAACATTCAAACTTCGTTACTCATAGAACTTTCTATTGTATACTCCATATCTGTGGGACTGACATCCTTTAGGTGAACATCTCATTTCATGCACAAAACTTCATTTTTTGTGTCTTGCAGGAATAACTGCACCCATAGACCTTCTTCTATGCAATTGAGAGGCTACAATCACATCCTTGACCTTACTTACGTGTGACTGAGAGGATACAATCGCACCTGTAAGATTTCTTTCATGCGACTTAGGCTTAGAGTAAGGGAAAAACTCTCTCTTCTCAGATAAGAACTTTGCTACAAACCAACAATATCATATATTTGTCTATTCATGTCCATAAATCATACTTCAACAGTAAATAATATCAATATAATGCAAATGATAATGGGAGTAAAAATATTAGGGAGAGATTCCCCCTCTGAATAGGAATCCACTTCAATCATCTTCATTCATGCCATCAACCTGTGTTTAATGCTATCATGCATCAGAAGATATGTTAGATCATAAAGTCAAACTATATCATATATTTATCATGATCATATCATGTTAGTATTAGCTAATTCACCATTACATCATGACATCAATCTTTCATGAAGGGTTAGTGTCAAATAGCTAATAGGACTATACTTCAAGAGTCATGATTAAAACATTACTTCTTTGTCACATAACTCAACCCATCAAGTCAGTGCATTCATTTTTACCATATGCTATAATTACTAAACGCATCAAAACATAATCATGGTCAACAAAATATCTTAAATATCAATCTCCATGTTATACTTCTATCATCATGGCTACCATGCTTTTCACAAACAATATCAATAGTGTCAAGTTACCATCTACTAGACCAAGGTGTTAGCCTTCTGTATGGGATCAAGATATTCAAAATGATAGATGTTAACCAAACATCAAGTATACCACTATATCAAAGATCAATATTAAGCAGTTTCATAGAATCAAGAAGTTCATCATGTCTAAAAGGTAAGATACTTGTTTACTACCAAGTGCACCATTTCATTATAAGAACCATGAATCCAAATCACTTTCATATGCCTAAACCATTTGTGAAGGAGACATTCTCATTATACCTTAGGGCTTAATTTTTCATCAATATTTTAGTTGAAACATAACATTATACATACCTTGTAGTGTTTAGATACATGTGCACCTTCTTAGCTAGTAACACTTTGTCACCTTTTCATTAGGTGCCTCTTTGCTTTTTCCAACACTAGTTTTTCTCTTCCTGCACTAGCCATGATCCTCAAGAGGGATCCACTTATCACAACTCATTAGGAGGTTAGAAGCATCCAAAGACTCAAATATACATGCAAGAAGCATATGTAATAATCAAAACAATAATTAGATCCATAAGTCAAAAGTAAATATATAAAGGAGCATCATAAGTCAGAAAGTACTTATCTTCAATGAGAGTTGATCATCTCCCTCTTGAACCAGCCTTCAAGAGACATCATTATCTATTGTCCATATGAAAATATTGTCTTCACTATTTCAACTAACTTTATCAGCAACCACGACTAATAGACACTATCCCATCTAGGGATTCATTAATTCTAACACAAGTTCTTGATCATCTTCACATTGATCCTGCTAGGGTTTCTAGATTTCATATCTCAAATATTTTCCATAAACCAAGGTTTCTCTCAAACCCTTCTAATATCTATCAAACCCTAATACACAAATTTCCTATGGTTTCCTTAAAACCCTAGAATTATTTTAGGTCTCTTCCATCCTCTCATTCTTCCATTAATAGTGTCATCAGAGAGGTGATCTCCATGATTTTTCTTTAGCCCACCTCTTATACCATGTTAATTTTTCTTAGGGCTATATTGTTATTTTATTTGATAATTGCATTTCATCATTAACACATTAAGTTCACCCATAACATCATAAAATTATTCATATTTACATCATTATTCAGCAACATATACAACTATATAGAAAGAAAAATATCATCATCATCAATGCAGTGGAACATAAAGGAACAAATTATAGAAGAAAAACATTCACATAGAGAAACCAAGATTGGTCGGAGGCCAAGGAAAAACACTTTCAAATTCTTCTTATTATTATATTTTCATCTAATGATTTAGAAAAAGAGAGTAAAATGATCCATATCTTCATCCACACAACTATCCAACAAAAATAACTACACAATATCCATGAAATGAACCCAACAATTCTTATACTCAAAATTTTGATTTTGAAGGTTGTAATGAACTGTCCTTGTCTATGATCAACTGACAAACACAGTGATCACTGAGTGAAATCTTCGAAAAACTGAAATTTTATAATTTAGGTCCCAATCACATAGATGATGAGTCATGTGTGTGACTGGGAAGGTCTAAGTCGCTCCCTGGAGCCTATAAGCCAACGACTGCAGTCTACAATTGAGATTCAGAAATCCTAGATGTCGGTCGCATGGAGGAGGGGTTGAGCATGTGACTGAAAAGCTTCAGTCACACGAATGAGCTGGTTATCATGTGACTATGGTCAAGTTCTTCTTGCGACATCCCTGTGACTGAGGCCTAAAACCATAAAACAATGATGCGAGTTTCATACCCTGTAATTTCATCTTCAAGAGAGCCCATTCCTCTGCAGACGTGTCTCGGACCTATGCGAGCAAAAAACCAATAAAGAGAATAGAATAATGTCTAAGGATGATGTCCAAATGAGGTTGAGTTCACTTGTATTTATAGCCTTCCAAGGGTGTCCAATTTTCTTTAGGATTGACCTTATCAAATATGCACATGTGGGCTTTTCTTCATAGGTACACTTTCCCTTATCTGATTTGAGTGATATTTAGGTTCATTTTGGTCCTCAAGAAAAGAGGAATTAAATGCAATCATTATCTCCATAAAATTAGATTTCCAAAGTGTAATTTGACCGCAATTGCATATTTTAACACTTCTGCCTTTATAGGTCATGATTTTGTGGTTTTTCCTTATGGTTACTCAACCCTGGTTAGGGTATCTAAACAACTCCTTAATTCTTGTGCAATCCTCCTTGTACCTTTGTGTTGGTTCCTCTAATGATTAGCTCTTACTCTAGCATGAACCTTGAACTTTTAGCCTTCCAAAATAGGCCTTATAGCCCTCTCCAAATAGCCACAATAGGGCTCAACCCTTTCCTAAGAGACCATACAATTTTTTCCAATATCACAGGGAGATATGCATGAAAACAAAGAAAAGAATCCATCTCACAAACTCGGTCTGCAACTCCTTGAACCTATCTAGACCAAAAAAAAAAAAAAGACTAATTACTTGACTTCTTCTCCAACTCGGCTAGGAATTCTTGAGATTACAACTACCTCATAAATATTTCTCCATGGATGAGATGTTCTTAATGTGTTTGAATGAGCTCCAACGCCTCTAATTTATACTAATCGATGGAGGAGCCAAGGGATGGATTTTGTGCCCAATGTGAACCTTCATTTAGTGAGGCCAACTTGAGGAAGACCTTTTTAATTTTCTCTTTATAATATTTAAATATATTTATCAAATTCCTTAATGATTGATTTCCCAAATAAATTTGTCATGTCAAATAATAATGAGAGGAGTGCCAATGATTAGTAATTTCCCTTTATCAAATTTCAATTATCCTTTTGGGGAAATATGGTTTCTCCTTGAGGTAATTGGATTTCCCTTGGGGAAATTCATTCCGAACTTGACCAAATTTCAATACTCCCTCTCAGCCAGGGAGGAATTTCTAGCTGCACCATAAAACTCATCTTTGATATACATTTCTCAACATAAGAGAAGCTCATCTCATCTCAGTTGAACAATGATGATTTGATCCATAAAAGAAGAAGAATAATATACACGACAATAGGGGAGATAAATTTACCACAACTAAGTCAATGGAAGTCATAAATGACCTTGGTAAACATCACACACACCCTATATCCACTCATTGACCCTAACCCAACTTGATCCTTAGTAATAAATTTGTAGAACACCTGCATCCAATGCTTAGGGAGATCAATTTATCATAACCAAGTTCAAGGTAGTCATGTTTGACATTAGGTAAATATCACACTCACCTAAGTATCCTCACCCACTGGCCAAATGGGTGGAAATCCCGACAATCTTAACCAAGTTCATGTATCTTTGGTGAATAAAGACACAAAGGTGACTTGTAGGTAGGATGAATACTAGGTTATGTACTCAACCAAGTCCATGGATTTAAGGAGTACCCTCACCCAGGAGCCTCGTTGCTCATCCCCCTTCACCAAGTCCATGGCTAGTCATAAAGACAAGGGATAACATATGATCAATATTCTTGATCAACAATATTCCCTCTCTGGGAGGGATGCATTCTCTTGCACTCCAAGCTGCTCTATGAAGAATATGAACTTCTATTCTGGCAAAGGTTTGGCGAGAATGTTTGTAACCTTCTCATCTACTAAAGCCTCACTACTTTAGTTATGCAACAAGTCACTGTCGAAGTCTCATTTCTCCCTATGTGCTATATCCTCATCACTCCCTATGTGTTGGAGCCTCAATGATCTATCAATGGCACCATGTCTAACAATCCTCTCGATAAATTTTGAAGCCACATTATTCGCAATTCAGAAATACAAGTTGTAAAATGATCAACCATTGCTACACTGAGTGCAATGGAAGCTTGTTACTTTCTCGCTTAGGAAATCAAAGAAAGACGCATACTAAAGAAATGTCTCAGTGTGATCTTCTTGTTCACAACACTCGTAGTTCATTTGGAATTAGCATATCTCTTCATTCACAACATTCTCTCAATCCATTTTTAATTGTGTCATGTGTGTATCCTAATACCAACTTTGAAACATCCAATATACATGTCCAGGCTCTATCTCGCTCAAGGTACATGTTGTAGAGCAAGGATCCATATGGCTTCCTACTCATAGTGGGATCCACCACATATGAATATAAAGAGGATTCTCTCAACTACTTCAGTGTAATCCATCATGCCAAGTCTTTGACATCATAGTTACCTTAACAAGGAAGTCCTTGTCATCTCTCTCAAAGGCTCAGAGATCAAATCCCTCTAGTACTCAGCGATGAGATGATATGATCTTTTCCAGAAATAAACTATCATCATATAAAACTAAATAGCAAATACATACCTTCAACCTTGAAGAGAGGTTGGTGTCTGCATCATATGTCCATAAATCCAAGCATACCAAGTCCAAGGGACTCGCTTGAGTCCATATGGGGATTTATTCAATCTGTAATCATGAGTCTCCTTCTCATGTATCTCAAGGCCTTAAGGTAGCTCCAAATATGCTTCTTCCTTAAGTAACTCATGGAGTAATACAACTTCACATACATCTGATGATAGTGCATCTGGAAACAAGTGTTAGGATCTCATAATAGTCCTCTCTCTAAGAGCATATTCCTTATCATTGTTGAACTTTCTATCATGGAAGCATCTAACATTTGTCCTTCATGAAGGACATATTTCTCTCAAATACTACTTTTCTCAAAGCATCTCCTCTAATTGTCACATCCAATCTGACAATATACTCCCTCTGAAAAGGAAGCCTCTTCTATTATAGTCATCAACCTGAGAGACTACAATCCTTCCTTCGAGGTCTGAGCACTTGTCCAATTTTAAGTGCCACTCTAATCTTGGGGTCGCTCTACATCCTCCTCAATATCGATATTGAGGACTTTGTCCTTTCATCGATATAATGTACATGTTGACCCCTGAACAAGAGAAAGAGAAATAATAGAAAAGTAAATAGACATAATGAAAATGTACTTAACATTCCAATCAAGCTTCATTTAGAAGACACTATTATTTTTCTTCTTTAGATATGAGAGTGGATCCTCCATTCACCTGCACCTGATCTCCCTCTTGGAGCTAATGCTTCCTCTATTACTCTTCATCCTGATGACCCTCAAGATGGATCTAATTTCCTTGATCACAATCTCATCTAAGAAGTTAGGGAAAGAAGAATTCATCTAGTTGATTACCCGTGTAGGAAGAATAAATAGTATTCTAAGAACATAAATCAATCTAAACAAGAACAATGTCACAAATAAATGAGTAATTCTTAAATGTAATTATATTTAATGAGGATTGTAGGAAGCTATCAACTCCCTCTTGATCCTGTCTTCTTCTTAGTCATGAGGTACCATTGTTCATCAACCATATGAAAATAAGAAATGCTTCCTCTTGTGCACCACCTGTATTCTCATTTCCAGTTCCTTGATCTCTTTCTTGAGCAACGAAGCCCAATTATCAATGTACAAGATGACCATTGGATCTACATCATACCATCTCCTATTGGGTAGGAGACAATTTTAACAAGGGTTACTCTAAATATGTCATAGGTACTTGAATAACTCAATAGCTTCTCATTGATCATATCATATCATGAATTTTTTGAATCACACAAGGGTTTCAATGCTATAGAACCCAAGCCTTTTCCATGTCCAAGCTCACTCCTAAGGTTTCTCTCAAACCCTAACCTTTATTTGTAATAATAAGGGATCCCTAGGGTTTCCTCCAAACTCTAGCATTATTTTAGGTCTCCAACATCTTAATATCTTTCACTTTGCTTGATCACGAAATCTGTCATAGGTGTCTACATGGGGTGATCTCAATGACTTTTATTCAACCCAACTCTGAAGCCATGTTAAAGTTTTAAGGGCTAGATACTTCTTTGTTGTAGATAGTTTCATTTTAAACATTTTCACGTTACATTCTTTTCCTTTGTAAGTCAAAAAAAAGTTTTATATTACTTCAATAAAATCACAATAAAATGTGGCAGTTGGTCTGCCAGATTGGAAACCAAACCAACTACAATAAATTGTCTTAATACAACCATTGTCCAATAAAAACATAAGGTTATTTTGTCTCTTGTTCAACTTAAAAAACTTATTGTTAATTCTAACATTCCTGTCAGGTATGCCTAAATGATAGCCCTTTTTCCCAAACCTGATATTAAAAAAAAACTTCTATATTGCCTATTACAACTTATATCTAAGTAATCTGCTATCAAAGTAAAATGGACGAAGAAAGTTGTTTCTTTCCCAAACCTCATTTTACAGGATCCTCGCTAGTTGAAGCTTTCACAAGATCCACCGTAGGAGTCATCATTATGGATAAGCTAGAGCCTCCTACCTCTCTTGCCTTAAACTTCCTGAGGTGCATTGGTTCCCATTTCACTTCCCCTAGAGTTATATCAATGTTATGTATATAATTCAGATAAATGCCAAACATGTCATGCAAGTCACCTATGCAACCATCTGCAACTTCTCAATATTTATCAAAATATTCATATTGGATTCAATCCCTCCAATTCATTGATTGATGGCTCCTAGTTGACTTGAGGTATCCTCCTAACCTTTCTCCCAACCCTTAGATCCCTCTGCTTCCATCTTTCCCGTCATGGTATTAACCTGCCAAGATGTTTCTAGGGTTTTGTGGTAGAGCCTAGAGGTTCTCTCGGTCCTTGTCTCACTAGTTTCAATGATCCAGAGAACCTCCTCCTCAATTTCACTATCAGGGATATATATCATATATTGGCAAACCTCATTCTCCCAAACCTCCACCACTTCTTTCCGTTTTTGTGCGACAATGGAGTGGAACGCCTTTGTTGCTTCTCTCACAACTGTTTCCATGCAAGTGTGTTTATTGCTACCCTCCCACTTTGCTTCCACCCTGGGTATCACCCTTGGCCTTCCCATCAAATATCTTACTCTTCCCATCCTCAAATTGATTGACTCAATTATCCTTTCCCACTCAAAATTGGTTGTTAACAATTCGCTAATGCTCCAACAATACTCAATTGTCAAACACAGTTTGGTAGAAATGGCCTCAAGCTAAGAATTTAATGCCCTTACGGCTATATTTCCCTGTCCTACCTACTTTTCAGGGCTTACCATCACAATATTGAGTGCTATGGATGTGATCTCTGATCTGTCAATGATAGGATTGTCTTCTTGTGTGAGATTTATCCATATCTCCCTTTCATTCACCATTCTTAGCGAATTTGACAAGCTCATTATCACCATTTTCCACCCTTCATACATATCCTTTGCAATTCTTGTACCTGCCCACCTCTCGATCTCCTTCTTATCATTTATTAACCATCCTATATTATAAATATTTATATAAGTGTTCATAACACTACACTCCTTAGTGCCACCTTGTCCATGCAATTTTTCTGTGTGTCCCATCTCTTGCCTCGTTTTGCTACTCCTTTCTCTTCGGTAATATAAGATTTAATTAATCACGTGAGAAGATGGAACTCTACCCGGGCCCTATCCCACCACTACGTTGTACTCCTTTTTGTCTTCCAGGGGGGCTTCCTTTTCCACCAACCTCCAACAGTCATCTCATAGTTGTCCCTCCTGAAGATCTGGCCATGCCACATCCTGATACATTTATGAGTTGGAGACCCCTTCGCTAGCTAGCATGTTCGCCACCACATTTTCTGACCTCTAAACCAAATTCAATTCCATTTTTAGAAGAGTAGTTAGGTGTTGTTGAATTCACTAGGTTGATTGTGTCAGGTGTCAGTTTCTTGTTACCTTGCTTTCCTGCGAGCCACATTGCAGCCTCCTTTCTGCTTGGACGAAAATCTTTGAATCCCCCTCTATTGTAACATTGACCATCCTTTCTCTTACCAAAATTTATAGCCCTTGTTCCAAGGCATGTAATTCAGTTACATTATTAGAAGCATTTCATAGGTTAATGAAATATACCCTACAAATTTTCCCTTTCCAATCTCTTATAACTCCTTCAACACCCGCATTCCCAGGGTTTTTCTCTAAAGCCCCATCAAAATTTAGCTGGAAGAAGCCTTGGGGGGGAGGAATCCAGATGGATGATCCCATTTTTATTCGAGGTTACCTGGACCGAGTTACCTACATACTAGGATTGCCCAAATTTAGTAATTTTAGGATTCTTACCACCTGCAATGAAGGTTGTTCATCATTAACCTTTATTCCTCTACTATTTACCATTTCCTTCAATTGGCACTAAATTAATTTGGCTAAGAGTACCGCATGGAGTTTCTTGTTCTCAAAATTTTTCCGGTTTCGTTCTTTCGAAACATCCGAAATGATAAATATTGAGGCCAGGAACCATGTGAGATTTACCGTTTCATTCTTAATGTATTTCTCTCACCATATTTTAATAGCATCTTGTACGCTATCCTGATTATATCAGTTTTCCTGAAAAGAAGAGCCAACTATACTAGATAATAGAAGTATAACTACATGTGTTCAATAAGTGGTTGATATTCTCCTCCTTGCATTAATAGAGAAAATACCATGAAGCCCCAACAAAACCTCTTTTCACCAGATTTTCCCATGTCAGAACTTTCCCATGCAAAAATAGCCACAAGAAAGTTTTAATTTTGGGCCATTGAGGTGATGACCATATTATTGTCTACACTGGATCTGTTGTCTCACACTGGTGAACTTAAATATAAGTTCTAGCCTCTTTAAGATTAAATTCCCTACCTTATTCCCCCCCCCCCCCCCCCATCTTCTTTGATCCTGGTCATCATAATAGAGGATTCTTCTTTACTTAATTCTCCCACAATTTTTCTTGGACCACCTCCTCATTTTGACTAGGCTCCCGAAAGTTACTAACGTTCCATCTTTTCCATTTATTACCGTCATTCCCCTATTCCAAAACTTGGTGCACTTCAATTCAGTTCTGACACCTATTCATCATTTGAATTGAGCACCATACTTCCTTGTTTAAGTTGGGTTGTTTTTGCCAAGCATCCTCCGAGAACAAGCATGATCTTCCATTTCTAACCTTAGAAATAGTGTTTTGTATGATTTCCTTGTTTCCCTAGGCCAAATTCTATATTTTCAATCATTTAATTGTTTCATACATATGGAAAAGGTCTTGTGCATGCCAATTTTGGGCATATTTCGCCCTCCAAAGTTGCACCCAAGGTGAAGAACCTCCCTTTTAACCAATGACGCCAAAATTTTTCTTCACATGCTCTATTGAAAATCTATGGATCCTGTAAGCCTAAGCCACCCAAAGATTTCGGTTTACATATCGTGTTCCATACTATTAGCACCTATTTCCTCTCGTCAGCGTTTCCTCTCCATAAGAAATTCCTTTGAATCTCTATGATCTTTTGCAAAACACCTTTTGGAGCTGGGAGAATTGATATCATATACCATGTAATCACTTGTAATACAAATTTAGTCAAAACCATCCTTCCAACTAGATTTAAGGCTCTAAATGTCCATCACTTACTCTATCTTCTAGATTTGATACAATCTTCTCCCAATTGGACTTCTTCCAAGCCTTAACAGTTAGAGGGATACCCAAATATTTTGGAAGGAAGACTTTTCCTTTGGAATCCTAAGATGGATGTCAAATTCCTCTATATATAAATATGCATGTTAAAAAATAAAATCATAGATTTGGAATGATTTATCTCCATACTTGAGGTTGCTGCAAAAGTGTCCAGGATAGACTTGAACGATCTGGCCTCCTTCACCATAGGGATAACATGTAACATGGTATCATCTAAAATTTGTTGGTGCATTGTGGCTGAGAACCCCTCATGTGGTTGAAGACCTCTAATATATCCTTCTTTGGCAAAAACTTTGATCATTGCGCCCAATCCTTTCGTCATTATGACGAACAAGAAGGGGGACATTAGCCCCCCCCAACGAATTCCTCGAGATGGGAAAAAGGGTTTAGCAAGATCTCCATTTAGTGAAATTAAAAACGTTAGAGAAATTTTGAGGTCTAAAATGGACCTCCAAAGGAATATTATAAAATAATAATGAAAATAATGAAATAAGATTGGATTATCTCATCAAATTTTAGAGGGAAAAAATAAAAAACTACTTTTCAGCTCGTATTTTCAACCTATCTCCCCACATTTTTACTCAAATTTTGAGTGGGAGTACTCATTGGATGCATAATTCAACTTCTCGTCCAAGGAGTACCCATTTTTCATACTTTCGATCAACCCTACTACACTTAAAATGAGAAATACATGAAAAATCGTGATTGCAATCACATTATTTCATGTATTTCTCATTTTTCATGTAGCAAGGTCCATAGAAAGTATGAAACATGGGTACTCCTTGGATGAGGAATTAAACTTTTGCATCCATGAGTCTCCTTCTCATTTGAGTAAATCTGGGGAGATAAGTTTTAAATACAAGTTGAAATTTTTAGTTTTAATTTTTATTTTTATTATTTATTTTATTTTGTTTTGTTTTGTTTTGTTTTGTTTTGTTTTTATTTTTTAACTTCAAAAGTGGTGAATCATCCCCCATTGTTGACATCATCATCTTGAATCTTGTTGGTTCTTATAAATTTTATTTTGGTTGTACAATTTTTATTTGAGGCCCACTTTTGACCCCAACGTTTTTCTAATGGTTTGGAGAGGTGACCAAGGATATGATCCAATTGATCCATCTATTACCAAAATCAAAGGCTTGTAAAATTGCTTCCATATACTCCCAAATGACCTTATCATATGCTTTCGATAGGTTGAGTTGAATAGTCATTCATACTTTACCTAGACTCTTAAGAGAGTGTGTTATCTCATGGACATGGATCACATTGTCCAATATTTTCCTACCTTCAACAAAGCCAGATTGTTCCTCTGAGATCAGGATGCGAAACATAGTTTTGATGCAGTTAGCTACAACGTTTGAGATAATATTATATATCACATTACAAAGCGTTATCAGTCGAAAATTCTCAAGAGTTCTAGCTTTATCTTCATTTGGGATGAGAGTAATAAATGTGGAATTTAGGGCTTTAAGGATAATGGTTGGGTCTCGAGAGTCCACCACCACCTCAAAAACATCCTTCTTTACTACTTCCCAACAGGATTTTAACAAATCTATAGTAAATCCATCTGGTCATGACGCCTTAGCATTAGGTATATCTTCGACAACCTGGGTTATTTATTCCATGGATATAAGTTTACTTCGGTTTCGATTATGATCCTTTGTTATCGGTCTTGGAATATGCCTAACAATCTTCTAGATAGATTATAATCTGTCAAGCAGGGGTTCTTCTACTATCTTCTAGAAGTGTTGAACCAACACCTGCTCAATATCTTGATGGGCTTCATAATATTGTCCAGTTACATCCTTGGTCCTAAGAATTCTATTTGAGTTTTGATGCTCGATTGTATATTTGTAAAAGAATTTATTATTCTTTTCACCTTCCTATAGCCATAAGACTCGAGATTTCTATGTCCATAGGATTTCCTCTTGTAAGCATCTATCCTCCCACTTCTTCATTACCTAAATTTCCTCGATCGTTCTCACATATGTATACCTTTCTTCCATCAACAAACTTCATAACTCCTCCATCCTCTTTTCTAATTCCTTTTTTTCCTAGAAAATATTACCAAACTCTATTTTATTCTAATTCCCTAGTTGGGTTTTAATATATCTAAACCTGGCCTGCAATTTGAACATCTTAGAGCCTCAAATTGGAAGAGGATATTCCAACCATTTCTTTTTAGTATCCATAAAGAAGGGATGATTTATCCAGAATGCCTCAAATTTGAACGATTTGTTTTGAGGAGTCCCCAACATTACAATCACTAACACTACAGGCCTCGAGAAATTAGGAATCTATCCAATCTCGAGGCTACTTGATGTTGTTGGAAAATGTAACTATGTTTGGTCTTCAATAATTTACTTGAGTCATTATGTAATGTACTTGTCAGAAGAATAAAGAATAAATATTATTATTATTATTATGACTTGTTAAAGCATCAATTTCATGCTTGGGTCACCATGTTTTAGGTCAAAGTCCCCATTGAGGACTTCTAAGATTTATTCTGAGTCTATAGAATTATTGTACATTTAAAGAGACCCTTCTTGGGCTTCTGAATCATGTAAAGAGGTTAAGTATTGATTCAAATATGAATTATGTAGCCTCTAGACCATGTCGACCTAGAACAATATCAAGTCGGCCTAAGGACCCTATTCGACCCCATAAAAAGCCTATAAAAGGAAGCACATCGAATTGATTTGGAGCATCATTCTCACACACAAGTTTGAATTATCTTGTAGCTGGGAAGATGTGTGAAGTTGTCTTGTAGCTGGGAAAAGGTATGAAGTCTGTTGGTGAGGAGCCAAAGTGAATGAGAGTTTGGGTAAGCCTAAGGAGAAAGGAAAAATCGAAATTTTGGTGCCTCTCTCTTTGTGTTTCATGTTCTAGATTGGGAGAACGAAGTCTCCTAAGTTTTTTTGTTGCTAGACGCTGCCAATTGTTGCAAGTTTCTACCCTAGTCGAAGTTGTTGGAAAGAGGTTGAAATTATGGGAGGCTAACTTGCTGTGGAGGGAAGATCTTGTCTTGGTCTAGAGTGAAGAGTCTCAAAGAATACTATTTAAAGGAAGAATTATCTTGACTGGGTTTTCCCCTCGAGGGGGTTTTCCTGGTATGTGCCTACATCTTGTGTCTATTGTTTTATGTGTTGCTTCTTTTGCTAATTTCTTTATGAACTAAAGAAAGAAGATATAAAGAATTGTAATAATAAGAAACATCACAAGTAATTATCAAGATCAAGAAAATATTTACTTCCTTTTTTATTTTCTAACATGGTATCAGAGCTTTGGTGAAGAAGGAAGAAAAAGGCAGCTTTAAGAACTTGATCCATTCATAGGTACTAGCTTAGGAAAGGAGTCTATTATTTTCAAGGAAGATGTCTAACTCAATCAAGGGTGAGAAGAAACTTGAAGGAGTGTCTAACTTTGGAACCTGGAAGAAGAGGATTGACCTAATCCTCGAGAAGAACAAGGTGTTGGATTTGGTAAAGGGAAATGTAAAGAAGCCTACAAAAGGAGCCAATGATGCCAACAAAGAAAAATTCAGGGATTTAGAATAGGTTGCCATGACTCTGATGGTAGAATGAATGAAGGACATTCTTGCCCCATTCATATCTAACATCGATCATGCTCAAGAGATGTATGAAACCTTATCAAAGCTATTCACTATTAAGAACATTGGTCAAGTAGAAAGTTTGAAGAATAAGTTGAGGACTACAAAGATGGCTAAAGAAGATATTGTGGAAACCTTCTTTCTGGCCATCTATGAGATTATTCTGGACAAAGAACTCGTGATCACTACTCTATTAGGAATGTCACCCTCTTGTGGTGCATTTGTCGTAGGTCTCAACAGTTGGAAGGTAGCTCCCACCTTTGAAGAATTATGGACCGCCTATAGTCAAGAAGAAGTCCCAAAGATAAGTATCTCATGTATTTTCAGTTTTGTATTCATGTACTCATTTACTTTTGATTATATTAAAATAATAATCACATTTCTCCCTTTGTTTTCTTGATTAGGAAAAAATATACAAGAAGGAGGATCTCTCAAGACAAGGGAGTCAAGAAACAAAGGTATGTTTTGAATACATTGATCAAATGGATTATTCATTTGATAACCTGTTACTAACATTGTTATGACTAGTTGTATTGAATCTTAGTGACTCTTGTTTAGGTGATTCATCTCTTGACAAATATACCTACCCCACTCATATTCTTGATTGTTTGTATAGAACCCTAGATAGGTTCTGGAAAACCCTAATCGAAGGGTATGCTATTATGAATGTCTGAAACCCTAAACTTCTTAGGGATATTGTGAAATGCTAGTTGAAGTTTTATTGATGATGCCTTGTTTGGGATTTTGGTATGGTCGAGAAATCCAAAGTTGTTAGGGTTGAATGATAAGGTCTAAAATCCAGAAACATTTGAAGTTTGGGAATGTTAGATTTGGTATGTTTTTACATTGGAACCCTAACTCTTTAGGGTTTGTGGAATAGGTAAGAAAGAACCTTATAATGTCTTAGAAATTATTTCCTTGGCGTTAGTGTATTTTTTTTATCAAACCCTAGTGTAATCAAGATGGTTGTGTGTCTAAGTCTTATTTATTTTTGTGAAGTTGGGTTTGACTAACACATGATATGGAATTTATTTACATAATGATGAAATATAGGCATGTATAGATATGTCCTTTTGATTGAAACCCTAGCTTGTTCTAGGTCAAATGTATTAATGTTATCAGACATATGATATTATTATGTGTGATATGTATGAATTCCTAGATATATGTGTTGATCTAGTTATTGATGGTCATAAGTCTTAGTATTCAATGGAAATCCTTGTTTGAGATTCTAGGATGATTATATATAGAAATATATGGTGTTATAGCTAAACGCTAGTGAAGTTAAATTGTCTAGTATGTGTGGTATAACAATCTAAAATCTATTAAGTGATTGTTGAAAATAAAAATCTAGGGTTTTGTAGTTAAATCCTAGTAGTAACATTGTCTAGTGTGAAATGTAACAATTTGCGATCTATGTATTTAATGATTGTTGAGATTGCGAAAATGGAATTCTAAGGTTTTGGAGTTAAACCTTAATCAAATTAAAATCCATGAAATAAGATGATTTGAGATTTGTGTTGAGATTGTGAAATTGGAATTCTAGGGTTTTGGAGTTAAACCTTAGTCAAAGTAGAAATCTCTTATATATGATGACTATATGATAATTAAGATTTGTGACAGATTGTTGATTTTTGAATTTTTGTTTAAGATTGATGATTGATCGGAAATCTAGGGTTTTCAACTAACCTTAGTGACAGATGGTCATGTTAGTGACTGATTGATGGTTGGAACTAGCTCTAGTGGAAGTTGGTTAGGTTGTGATTGGCTATTATTGATTCTTTTGTATGAAATCTAGGATTTGTATGAATCCCCAGTGAGAAGTCTAACATATGAATTTTGAAAGGATGTTAGATACCTTGTAGATCTATATTTGTGTGAATTCTTTCTAGGGTTTTCTATATGTTGTAGTAAGGTATGTCATACCTTTGGAAGACATATTGAAACCCTAGATGGAATGAATTTTGTTACAAAGTAGTCTAGGGTGTATAAAAAAGTCCTTAGCAAGATGTTGAAGAGTATATGTCTCTTGTTTGAAACTAAGTTTGGGTATCTGATATGCATAAATATGAAATGCTTCATGATTTTGATATGGCTAACATCATGTTTCTATAGATTTGGATGTACTTTCTATTTAAGTTGTTCATGTACACAATCTTCAATATGGTGAAGATGCTCATTGATGTGATAAACATGATGGGGATGATAATAACTCTAATGAAATAGTTGGAAGCCAAGAAATATTCTCCGATGATGGAAAGAAGAAGTAGAACTCCCTAAGTTAAGAGGGAGTCTAGATGAAATCTCCCTAGGTGAAGAAGGAGCTTGACTGGAAGGAATCTCCCTAGGATAAGAGGATGGTTGAGAATTTTCCTTGCATAGGAATGATTATCCTCTTTGTTTAATAGGGAATGATAGATATGATTCTCTACTTCATGTGTCATGCACTAGACCAGGACTAACAATCATAAGTCTTAGTGGGGTCCATGAGTAGGACAAGGAAATTTGAGAATGCATTTTGAAGTGCTGCTAAAACAAGGATAGAAGGATCCGTTTGAAGAATATGTTGCTGCATATGAAGTAGGAAGAATAATGTATGATTAAACTCAGCCGAAGATTCGGTTGATAGTCCTACTATGGAAAGTTGAGAAGTAACATTTGTTGTCTGGTAGACCCAAGAGGTTTGTATTTGATTATGTACATGTGAAAGTATTATTGATTGGGGTTGTGTTTGTACAGGTGAATCTCTCAAAGGATTTGATAGCATGCTGGTTACGAATCAAGTTTGATTAGGAGAGATTGGTCATTCTTGATCTGTCGGATCAAGGGGTATGGAGGCTTTATGATTGAAGCATTGCCTAGGAAACATCTGGTTGTCTTATATACCTAGGGGGGATAATATGGGGTACAAAGGGAGGTACCCAAGGTAATAATATAATAATGGGATGGGCCATAGTAATAAATAAGGTGGTTAACCCATATCATGTAAGGGACCACAAGTAGTTAGTAATAATGTAATGGGCCTATGGTATTAGTCGATGGTATGAGGGAACCATGGTAATGATCCATGGTATTGTATGTATGAGGCCTATATAGAGGCTAGAGACTCCACATGGAGGGAGGTGAAGGAATAAGTCAGGGAATAGTGAAGGATTATTGTATGAACAGGCATATGGCTTGTGGAGTGTTCTCCTTCCTTAAGGAGTGAATGTATGGTGTTGCCCTACCTTAAGGGTTTGATCAATAAAGAAGCATTTCTATCTATTTCTCTCTTATTGTTTCTGGGTTTATTTGCATTATCTTGTATTTTTGGATCAGATCTATAATAGGTTGACACTTTATGTTGATGTCTGAGTCCTGAAGTTGCAAAGGTGGTGTTCATCAAAGAGATACGTTTTGGATAAACACCAGGATTTTTGGGTTGATGGTTAGCAAGTAAACCTGAGGGTACCTAAAAGGGTTGAAATCTTGAGTCCATCTTAGTCCCACCTAGATAGATTGCCTTTATTCAGGAATCTAGTGTTTGGCATTGAGGTGCCTAAAGTTATTCATGGTTCATATAGTTTCATATCTTCCATTGTATTTGTACATTATGAATACCTACCTAGTTAAGAGGGAGTGTTGGAAAATGTAACTATATTCGGTCTTCAATAATGTACTTGAGTCATTATTTAATGTACTTCTCAAAAGAATAAAGAAAAGAATTTTTATTACTATTATTGTGACTTAAAAAGCATGGGTTTCATGCTTGGGTCACCATGTTTTAGGTCAAAGTTTCCATTCAGGAATTATAGGATTAATTATTTTGAGTCTATAGAATTATTACACATTTAAAGAGACCCTTCTTGGGCTTTTGAATCATGTAAAAAGGTTGCGTATTGAGCCAAATATGAATTATGTAACCTCCACACCATGTCAACCTAGAAGAAGATCGAGTCAGCCTAAGGATCCTATTCAATCCCACAAGAAGCCAGTAAAAGGAAGCACATCGAATTCATTTGGAGCATCATTCTCACACACAGGTTTGAATTATCTTGTAGTTGGGAAGTGTGAAGTTTCCTTGTAGCTAGGAAAAGGTGCAAAGTCTGTTGTCGGGGAGCCGAAGTGAATGTGAGTTTGAGGAATTCTAAGGAGAAAGGAAAAATCAAAATTTTGGTGCCTCTCTCTCTGTGTTTCGTGTCCTGGATTGGGAGAACGAAGTCTCCTAAGTTTCATTGTCGTCAGAAGTTGTCAGTTGCCTAAGTTGCTCCCCTAGTCGAAGTTGCTGGAAAGAGGTCAAAATTCTGGGAGGTTGACTTAGTTTGGAGGGAAGGTCTTGTCTTGGTCTAGGGTGAAAGGTATCAAAGAATACTATTGAAAGAAAGAATTATCTTGATTGGGTTTTCCCCTCAAAGGGGGTTTGTCCCTCACATGTGCCTACATCTTTTGTCTATTATTTTATGTGTTGTTTCTTTTGGTAATTTCTTGATGAACTAAAGAAAGAAGATATAAAGTATCGTAATAATAAGAAATATCACAAGTAATTATCAAGATCAAGAAAATATTTATTGCCTTTCTGATTTTCCAACAGATGTTGCCCACCTCGTTTTTTACTCTAGGTAAATATTCAATTACCTATCTCCATATCTATTAAATTTCCCTCTTCAATGAATCTTTTGAAAGTATCTGAGTCTCTGTCAATTCATCTTTGACCTCCCTTATTCGTTGCCAATGAAGTGATCATATTAAAGTCTCCCCCTATAATCCAGGGGAGATACCGTTTTCTTCCTCTAAGATCCTTCAGGGCCTAAATGAATCCTACTTTATCATCAATTCTCTGCAATCCATAGACATTTGTGAAAATAATAAACCCAATAACTCATATTATCTACATCTCCATAGAGAGGAAAAAACGGGTAGCCTCTGTAGCTATTAGGTTCATCACCTGTGGGTTCCACCAGGTAACAATTCCTCCTGTAGTAATTTGGGCTTCAACATATAAATAACTAAAACCCCTTCCTACTTTCCTATCAACTTCTTTAATCTTATCTAATGTACATTTCATTTCTTGCAAGAACATTAAATCATGTTTTTTCCATTTTAATATTCTTCTTTAATAGTATTTGCTTTTAAGGCTATTCAAACCTCTCGTATTCCAAGTTATTACTTTCATTTTTGTAAGTTTTAGCCCTGTACAGAAATTACCAGTAAATGAATTCTCCAAAAAGAAAAATAAATAATGGCGAGAACAGAAAACAAATATACAGATATTTTCCCCTGGATCCCAAAATCGGGACTACCATATTGATTTTTCATTATATTCCTTTCAATGTTATAATATGTATATATACATGCTAAAGCATTCTTAAAACTCAATCCATAACCCTCAATTAGAACATAACCATAGTTCCCTTGACCGAATCTACAAAATACGATGGGCAGAAAACTGTCATGCCCAAAACCATGTGCAAAAACCATGGGAAGAAAACCATCATGCCCAAAACCATGTGCAAAACCCATGCACAAAGCCATGGGTAGGTTTGCCCACCTTCTTTGGGTCTACCCCCCAGCCTTGGGTCCACCCAACTATTATTGGGTCCTCATAAAAAAAATCTCGGGGCACTACCCTAGAACTCGTGTAGGGGGGTGGTATCCACCCTACAAATCCCGTAATAGAGGGGGTGCTACCCCCCTTCCCCCCCCCCTCATTGTGCCCGGCGCAGATTACAGTGATTGGGACTAGTCATGGAAATAATATAACACACACCCAACAATTTTTAACTAAAGAGGTTAGGGGTGAGCTTAGAGATCTCATCTTACAAACGTTTATTAACATTGCTCCCAGTTCCTGAAGGCCAACATTGTTCGACTTCCTTCCTCATTTCCTTCTTGTTTTCTTTGGTGCTAGAGGTTTCTACGACTCTATGACCCTGAATCCCATCTCCCTAATTTCCCCATGTGATTGTTTCTGCCCATGAAGGTTTGCATCCTCCCACATGAGGTAGAGGTATTGGATCTTATCCATCTGTTCTACTGGGATTTCCTCCAGGACTTTCTTTCTCCATTGTTCTACCATATCCTATATGTTGATTCCTCCCCTTTCCACTATATCTTGAAGATCGAGGTCCTTAGTCCCTGACTCGCTTGGTGCCATCTTCAAATCCCCTTTGAATTCTTTCCCAAGATCTGGTATTTCCATGTCTTTGATAGGGTCTTTAGGGACCTCCATCGTTCCTTCTGCTTTATCCTCTTCATGATTACCTATTTTATCTTCTTCAGTCCATTTTTCCTTAGGTTCTGTCTATGAAATAACCCTAAACTATTTTTCAATGATGCTCTCCCTCCTTGATTGCATTGTTGCTATCTCCTGTTGGCATGTCCTTTTTGGTTTGGCCTTGCAAAACCCTCATTGTACTTATGTTATTGATCCTTACTTTGTTCATCAAATCTATTTAGGGGGAAATATATGATCAAATTTCCATTCTCATGGCATCGCCTGCACCTAAAGGGTATTAGTTCATAATCCACGGGCTGCAGCCAAAATTCGTTGTGGAGTTCCAACTTGATCACTTTTGGTAACACTTCTGATACGTCCATCTCCACGTAGATTTTTTCATATGAAGCATATCTGCCTTGCAGAGTCACATCTGAAATATTTACAAACTTCCCCAAGGTATCACCTATGAGCTTTAAGGTCAATGGTAGCTAGTAATACAGGGGTAAGGAATACAACCTGACACACATCGACACATTGGTGAATGTCTCTTTCCTTGGAGTAAATTTCTCTTTCCACGACTAAATGTATAGTCCCACAGAGCCAAAGAAATATATTCCTCCATCAAACACTCGTTCTTTGTCCTCCATATTAGCAAATACCACTATAAAAAAACCTTTTGGCCCTAAGTGCAACTCAATCTCACCATGGGACTTCCAATGATGCTTAATCCAATTGCACAAAGATTTCTCTATGGGCCATAAGTCCATGAACTTACAAATGATCACATATGTATGCATGTGTTCCTTGAACACCTGGGTTTGGGGATTTGCAATTAGTACCGTTGGGATTACCGTCATTTTGGGCTTGCATGGGACATTCCCATTAGCCCTTTTGACTTTTGTTACTAATCTTGTAGGTCCATTGTGTACCTGTGTCCCCATCTTTTATCTCACCATTCAAACCTTGACTACCTACCCCATCTACTCCCTAACTCATGCTTGCGGATCCCTCTGCAAAAATTTTAAAACCTGCTTTAAATCCTTTTCCTTTGTAAACTACAACATTTATATAGGAGGGAGCCCCAATCCCTCCGCCTCTGAAAACCATTCGAACGATAACCTCCCTTCAAGAATTCTGAAACCCTAGCTACCTCCCGTTCCCACACATTTTCACATTACATTCACCCCATATTATCATAAGTAATTATATAGAGAGAACATTAACATAAACAATGCAACATAATAGTAAGGAAGATTAGAAGAAAAGAATACACAATAAAGACACCAAGATTTTAGATTAGAGACCAGTGAAAAACCCAAAACCAATTATTCTTCTTCTTAGATATTCATCAAATGTTCAACTGAGATACAAAAGTACAATTATAATGAGACAAGTCTTTCAACATTAATCACATTAGGCCTCCTAGGTCCAACCCTGGATCATGCAATATCCTTATGAGATGGCAATAATTTTTTTTTATCAAAGAGGCATTCATAGGCTCTCCACAAAATCTCTAATAGGTCTCCTAGTGATCAACATATGAAACCATAAGGATGCCTCCATATCACTGTCACATGTAACACATATCTCTGTCAAGTATTTCTAACATCACGATCATAAGTATTATTACCATACATCACTGTCATAAGGGAACTACCACACATCACTGGCATAGGGATAATGCCATACATTATTCTTATAAGGACATTGCCATACTTCACTAACATAAGGACACTGCCATACATCAATGTTATAAGGACAATGCCATACATCATTGTTATAACAACACTGCCTTACATCACTATCATAAGAACACTACCATACATCATTATCCTTCACAAGGTACTATATTAAGGTCTCTTCTAACCAACCCCCTAAATTGTACTCTAGCTGCAATAGAAGTTTGTCCAACAAGATAGACACCACCTTGAAAAAATTCAAACACAGAAAGACAACATGACTCTTGTTCTGGATGTCTTCTTTTTTCCCTCCTATACTCAAGCCTGTGCATATTGACATCTAATATTTTGGCCCTCTGATCAAGGCCTAAACTCCTTTAAAATATTATGTTATCCTCTCTTCTCAAGCCTTGTGCCTTTGCACTACTATCTAGGATAATGAAACCTTCTTTACTATAGCTCCAAACCTTAAACAACAGACTCCTTCTGTCTTTCTAGGTCACATTTTTGTGGCTTTTCCTTGAGGTTACTTGGCCCTATTTAGGGCACCTGAACAACTCCTTAATTCCTATGCAATCCTCTTTATACCTTTGCACTAGTTCCTCTAATGATGCAGTCTTACTCCATCATGAACCCTAAACTTTTGACCTTCCAAAATAGGCCTTACGACCCTCTCCAAATAGTTGCAATAGGGCTCGACCCTTTCCTAAGAGACCATACACTTGTTGCGAAGATCACAAGGAGATATGCATGAAAATAAAGCCCAAAATCCATTTCACAAACTTGGTCAGACGTAGCTCCTTGAACCTATCCAAACCAAAACACAAGAAAAAGAACAATTACTTGATTTCTCCAACTTGGCCAAGGCTTCTTAAGACTGTGGCTACCTCAAAAATATTTCTCCATTGATGAGATGTTCTTAATGTGTTTGAATGAGTTCCAAGGCCTTTAATTTATACTAATCGATGGAGGAGCCAAAGGGGTGCCTTTTGTGCCAATGTGACCCTTCATTTAGTGGGGCCAACTTGAGGAAGACCCTTTTAATTTTCTCTTCATAATATTTAAATATATTTACCAAATGACTTAATTATTGCTTGCCCAAATAAATATTGCTTACTAGTTTACTAGAAATTGAGTATTGTTTCCCTAGTTATCAGATTGCTAGTTCACCAAACATTAATCACTAGATACCAGACAACTAGGTACTAGTTGCTAACTGTTTGAGTAAGAAAACTAGCAGAAGTCTTCACATTGATTTCAACCCAAAACATATCCAAACTTCTCAAATATATAAATATACAAAAAAACAAGAAGATCATAAAACTTAGCAAACAAATATTTTCATAACACTCAAAGGGTCCAAGCTCATTCATATCATAATTTTCAAGCACATACTAATCTGACTACAATAGTCTACTATGTATACAAGATATGCACTACAATTGTTACAAGGAATTAGTGATTCAACAAGCCATTACACATTCGGTATATAACATGGCCAACTCTATATGCAATACAATTATTACAATGGATCAGTGCTTTAACAATCCATCAAACATTTGAATTATCTTTCGTAAAGGATTCTGCTCAAATATTACTTCAACTTTCCGTATTGTTTTACCATAAACCATATGCAAGTTATTAGAGATTTGTATAAATACTAAATTCTCTTATACATGAAAGCTCAGGCATACAATATGGATTAGTATGCACTGTTGAAGAGTGAAAATGATACACCAAGTATATATGAAGACAAGATTGACGTTAAGTTCATAATATTTCTCTCTATACGCTATCAATAATGACACAATTAACTCTGTATGGATCCTTAAAGGGTTGTGTTAAAGGGTTGTGTTAAACCCAAAGCATAAGTACACAAAATATGGCACAGGGGGCAGAATAATTTGTCTCCCTTGTATCGAACCCTGAATGGAAATGTTTTCAAGTGATTATAATATGAAAACAAGTGATATTTAAATATAAAGGCAACCATACTAAATCATATTCCAAATCAAAGTATAGATCTCATAAGTCAAATTCCAATGAATCAACCTATAGCAAGTACTCTCTCAGGAAGTATTGTGAAGCCTGTGTGTAATGGAAAAAAGGTACCTCGATCTAATATGTTGTTGTAAATGATATAGCAAAAGAATGGAAATGATTTCCCACATAGAACTCTGCTATATGTAACATATACCAACCATGAAAACCATAGTATGCAAGCATTGTAAACCAAGCAAACGCTTGTAGAGATTAAAAACAAATCAAATCTAAAAAACCACGAGCATATAAACATAACGAAAATACTTTAAAATCAAAGTAACTGCTGTGAGTGGCCCTCCCACAGTGGCACTCAGCTACTTTACAGGCTCAAAGATCACAAATCACCATAATGATGGATTGAAGGTAAACTTTCATATTAATCAGAAACAGAATTACATCAAGCTCAATGCATACATATATGGAGTACGACAGATGGGGAAGAACAGTTTGTCACCTCTATCGATATAGATGGAAATGTTTTATTATATTTTCAAAATGGAGATTGCTAATAGCCATATATTAATACAAAGGCAACCATACTAAATCATATTCCAAATCAGAGTATAGATCTCAGAAGTATAACACATCAATGGCAGTGGATCAACCTGTAAAAATTACTCTTTCATTAAGTATTGTGAAGCCCTTGCGTGTAATGAAACAAAAGGCACCTCAATCTAATATGTTGTTGCAAATGATCTAGAAAAAGAATGGAGATCTAATATATTGTTGCAAATGATATAGAAAAAGAATGCAACATTATGTTGATACGAAAACTATTTCACTGTAATGGTTTTATTTTTATTTTCCTTTATAGTATAACAAGGGTGATTTTCAAGGTAGGGATGGCTAGGTTAGTGGAGTAGGTTTATGTCATCAGGGGTTCCGATGGAGTTTTAAGAAGTTTTCATGGGATTTGATAGCATTCCCTTGGCATATTTCAGCGTCCACACAGTTTGTTTTTTGTTCCATTGCGGTCCAACAACTTTAAAAAATTAGCATTATTATGGAGTCTAACTTAATTAACTATGCTTGAGGTGGTATTCCTAGGAGATTAATTGATAGAACACCTCAGTGTAATAGCTCATTGGTGCTAGAACGAGAAGATCTACAGGATGGGATGCTGAGAAATGACTTCTATTAGCCAAAGAGAATATGGTGGGTGATTTACGATTTTCCTTAATTAAAAAAAAGAAGATTTTAATTAGTCCTTTAATTAAAGAAAAATAATAAATTAGAGGAAATGGGCAAAAAAATGACTTAAGTGAAATAAAATTAAATTAAAAGGTCACTTAAGATAAATTTAATAGAGTAGCTTCTAGAATAATAATAAAATAAGATGCTTCTAAAGGCTTGGATATCTATCCATAAAATCTATAAAAGAGGAAGAGGAGGTCATTTGGAGACATCTTGGATTTTTATATTGTCTTTGTGGTGAGATTTTGTGAACCTGATTCTCTACTTTAGCGGTAGCCCTAGGATGGAAACCCTCTGGTGATTCAGTGAGAGTGGGCGAGCAGCCATCTCTTCCCTTGGTGGATCCATTTAGGGTTCATAAGTTGCAGTTTATTGATTTTTAATTTGTTTTGAAGGCCAATTGTGGCATTATTGTAGATCTATTTGGGGCCATCATATCAACCATATACCTGCTCTTGTACTAGCTCATTTACATATTAATAAAATAATGATGAGATCTTCTACATGTTTATATAGTCTATTATTCAGTTACTAGTTCTCTTTTCTATTTCTACCATAACTTTTGTAATTTAATTTGTGTAAATTATTTATTATATTAACGTCTTAAATTTCTGAAACTATTTTCTATAAATTTAAAGAAAACCCCGAATTATTCCATTTGAAACATTACATTTCCAACCAAAACTCTGATATATGTAACATATACCAACCATGAAAACTATAGCATGCGAGCAATGTAAACCAAGCAAACACTTAGAGATTACAAAGAAAATCGAATTTGAAACAACACAAGCATATAAACAGAAGTAAAACTTATTACAATAGAAGTCACTGTTGTGATGGTCCCTCCCATAGTGGCGCTCAACTACTTTACAAGCTCAAAGATTGAAAATTGCCACAATGATGGATCAAAGGTAAACTTTCATATTAATCAAAATCAGAAAAGTTCAATGCCATTAGACTAAGGCATAGAGTCATAATTTCCAAGAGGAATCTCATCATTGGTACCTGCCAGAAGCTTCCTTTATCTCTTCTTGAGCTCTAATTTATACATAAAAACAATTTGGAACCAAATTCCCAAACTCAAAAACAGGTTTATATTTTTTTAAAAGAAGAAATTACAAAAATCTGGGTTTGTTGTAATTTTGGGAAAATAGGTGATAAATAACCACCCTTATTTCCTCAACCTTGATGTATATTTGAAAACGGTTTGCTAGAGCCTAATTTTCCATGTTTTTGACAAAAACCATGTCTGAGATTTTCAGATTCAAATCCATTTCCTCGAAAATGACGCACGAAGTTGATTATCTATATAGTTTAGAAATCTGGGTTTTACATAAAATTTTGACAAGTATGCATTGAAGAACCAACCGTAACTTTCAAACCATGTTGAATGTTAGGAAATCATATAAGACTTAAGCAATGGGCTATACTGTGCACAAAACCATATGCCTGGAAATGAAGGCACAATTTGGTTGTTTCGAAATTGTTGTCTATTTTTGTTGTAGTTTAACTCGTGCTAAAATCCCACACCTGCGAGTTGGGTGCATTCCAAGAGGTGTAGAACCATGTTGACATTTCAGCCTTAAAGATCCATGTGGCCGATTCCCTTATAGAAGCGTGCCAATATGTTAAACAGGATTCATGCTTAATAAATCATCATCATTAAAACCTTTGTAAGAATCTTATTTAATCACTAAAAACATTAAAAACTAGATGTATACCACAAGAATGTATTTAGTCTTCCATGAAGGCGTGATGACGAAGACAATTATATGGCGTGATGACGAAGACAATTATATAACATGGATGAAGTGTGAGAAAATGGTTTAAAACGGAGGTTTTATGGACAAAATTGGAGCGCAACAAGGCTGGGAATCTTGTATTTCAGCAAGCATGCTAGCTCTTTGAAGTGTACTTATGGATCCTTCCTATCAATCTGGTTTATGATTCTTTGCATGAAGACTTCTTGAGAAATGATGTTAGAATGTCTCAAGGTCATCAATTCATGGTACCACCATTCATACGCCTCTCCTTCCAAATGCAAAGTGACAAATGTGACTTCGAACATTGTGTTAAGTAGGAAGTTGGTGTCTAGCTTTTGTACCCAAGCTCTTGTCAAATACTTGGATGACCCATCGAAAGAGGGAATGGACAATTTCCCCATCTTGCGCATTAAATCATGATTCAGTTGTGTACGTCTGGGCCTATTTCTATATTTAATGCTACTGAACTCAAATAAAGTCACAGTTGTGCGAATATCTCCTAGCAATTCATACTCCCAGAAATATTCTATAAAATCTCCACTCCATTCTATTTCTCCTTGGTTTGCTACTCCATGACAATCTAGAAACTAGGGTGATAGAGGCCTATGGTTCCTTCTACTATTTTCCTCCATGTTTGCTTGTCAAAGTTGTTGAAGGAGCCAAGATTATGGTTATTTCTCCTCTCTGCAAAACTTTTGTTACCACGATTAGATCCACAAACAACATTGTTACCTATAATATTTAGTTTTGCCATGACTGAGGCAAAAAAATGGGTCATTTGTTGCTTCCATTATGCTAACGGTTGAGCTATTTTTTGTTTCTTTTAGTTTATCTGTTGTTGTCCTTTTAATAACTCATTCAAAATGCCAAAAAGGTTCTATTGTTTTTCCCTGTCTTCTAAGACTAACAATGTAAACTTTGAAACGGTAACTATAAACTCAAAACGGGAACTCTAGCCAAAAAACCCAAAAAAAACATGAAAAACAGAGCTAAAAACGAAAAGTGTGTATACTGGAACGATGTTTTTTTTTATGGTTAATTTTCAACATATTTAAAAAATGGCAATGAAACCAGATTTATTTGTGCAAAAAACAATTGTTTTTAAGGAAAAAAACACATTAATGTTTTTGGTAGAATACTATTTTTTTTTCTAGATATAATTTCAACACTTTTTAGTAATGACAATAAAAATAAAATAATGGGATCCGAAACACATTAAAATTCCATTAGTTTTCATCCATGTTGTTAAACATATAATAACATGACACTAAAAATTGCTAAAATTCTAATTGTTTTCAACCATAACATTAAAGATACAAAAAATTTAGAAAATTTTCAACCATAGAATTAAAAAACTCTAAGTTTTCAACACATTTAAACCATGACATTATGAGAAAATTACATGACTAAATTAATCAAAATGTCAATACTTGTAGATTGAATGAAACATAAACTATATCTCTAAGTTATTGTTGCATTGTGGATATTCTAAACAATAAAAATCATCATAATTAAAACATATAATCCAACAAACATAAAAATGACTCAGAACTTCATTTAACATCATATGGAAATCAAATTTTTTATTTCAAGATATGATGCAAACATAAATTATATAAATTGTCTTAGACAATTATTCAATATCACTCATATCTTCTTGCACACCATTAGAATTCACATCTTTAGTTGAATGACTCGATGTAGATGAAGATGTTCCATATTCTTCTCTTTCGTCAACTAGTGCCTCCTCTGAGTCAACATATTTTTTATTTTGGTTGTAGGCAATGTTTTTGTTGTCACTGCCCCCTCAAGAAAAGAAGAGAACAAATTCTTCACAAAGTGAAACTTCACTATCAAAAGAATCAATGGCTTTCAAAGAGAAGAGGTTGAACGATACAAATGCACTCTCTCCTAATGATAATATACAGCTTAAAGAATGAAAATTTCCCTCCAAAATTTCCCTCCAAAAATTTTCCCTCCAAAATTTTTGTTTCATGTATTTCCCTCCAACTTTTTTAATACAATTTATTGAAAAATTTTAACTAAAATTTTCTCAT
>APFE030463450.1:267225-307410 GCA_000404065.3 Pinus taeda | reverse complement strand
TTCTAATTGTTTTCAACCATTAAAAAAAAAAAAAAAAAAAACGGAAAATTTTCAACCATAGATTTAAAAAACTTCAACACATTTAAACCATGACATTATGAACAAATTTCATGACTAAATTAATCAAAATGTCAATACTTGTAGATTGAATGAAACATTAATTACATCTCTAAGTTTTTGTTGCATTGTAGATATTCTAAACAATAAAACTCATCATAATTAAAACATATAATCCAACAAACATAAAAATGGCACATAACTTCATTTAACATCGTATGGAAATAAAAAAAATTATTTCAAGATACGATGCAAACATAGTTACATAAATTGTCTTAGACAATTATTCAAAATCACTCTTATTTTCTTGCACACCATCAAAATTCACATCTTCAGATGAATGAATGGGTGCAGATGAAGAGGTTCCATATTCTTCTCTTTCATCAACTAGTACCCCATCTGAGTCCACATGCATGCCCACCATTTCAGGTTTCAAAATTCTTCTGGATCTACGACTGGTTTCAACAAGCTCCCATCTTAACATTGTTTCTTTTGATAACAACCTCTTCAGAATCTCTATCATTTTGAAGCGAAGAGTTCCTCTCTTTGTTAAATTGAAGTCATAAACAAGTATGTCAACATCCTCCAATTTTAAAAAGTGTGTGCGGCGATGATTTATATTTGTACTCTTTCTTTTTCTCTTTCCGCCAATTTTTTTATCAACTATCGTCTCTGGCTTGTACACACCATTGAATGGGTGTGTATTTATGGCATACCAATGTACTTCAATAGCTACAACATCTTCATTTTCTGGAATGACCTTTATAACCTTAGCAACCCATAATGGATAGCCATTGTGATCTCCATCTGCTAGCATTGCGATCATGCAACCCTCCTTAATATCCTATACTGAACCCCTGTAAAGGTCTTCCATGGCTTCACGTTGTGCACGAGATCTTCTGGAACCAATACACATTTCTCTTTCCTCTACATGTGAAGAATTGATAATACCTTGAGATTGTTGTTGTTCAACAATGTTTTTTTCCTCATGTTTAGTTGACACATTTTGTGGCCAAATAAATGGAGTATTCAAATGTATATCTTCATTTGTTTTTCTTGAATTGATATTGCTTTATTATTGAAAAAAGACTCCCACCAAACTGAATCAACAATATCAAAGTACTCATATGTATATCTAATATATTTTTTAATTTCTTCCAGGTAATCAGAATAATTTATATCTCTATTATGCTTGTGTGCATTATGAACTTTAGCAACTGATTGTAATAACAATATATTTGATGCAAATATTGGATGATTGTAATGAACTTCAAAAATGTCAAACCTAATGATGACACCCATTTTGAAGTAGCTGAATACTTCTTGCCCCATATTAGTGTTTTCCCATCAATTTTTTTGATACAAAATTGATGTTGGGAGCTAATGTCATTAAGTTGTTCAATGCATTTCTCCTCAACATGCCATTCCAGAATAAACCTTCGGATGTCAACAGTTTCTTCCAACACATCAAAAATAGGCTCTAACATATATGATTTCTTAATACATTCAATTAATGATGGCAAGCTCCCAACATCCTTCCTCTTTAATGTGACTGAAAAATCACTGAACATTTGATCAAGATGGTCATGAGTGTGCCCAACAAGAAAGAAACCAACCTTTACCTTCTAAAAAATTCTCAATTCAATACGCAGGTTTAGATATCCAAAAACAATCTGATTTTTGTTTTTACGACAAATGTTGTCCAATCATAGATACAAAAATTAACGAAGATTACCAAACCAATGAGAAAGCACATCATGAATTATGGTTATTGTCATATTTGCATCATTATGAATATTTGGAGCTGTGAAGTATACCCTTGGCAACATTTTCCCATTGAAGACCATACAACCAACCAAGTGATACTAAATAAAAATTTCCTCCTGTAAATTTTTGGGTGTGCGAACAAAATGTGGCAGAAGTGTTTTATTCTGGTCCATACTATCAATTATCAAACCCAAATATTTATTTGGATTACCATAGCACTTCTTTCGATGCTTGTACAACTTTTTCCTTTCATTTGCTTGTTGTTCGCGATGCTCTTGAAGCGCTTTGACAATGGAATCTACACACCATAAAAGAAAGTCATTAATAAATAGATTTTCATAGTTGATGACTATATAATTTTAAAAATTAACGTTATGAATGCTTACCTCTTTCTGCCCCTTCACATTTATCCTTTTTTTATTTAAGAGAAGCACATGTACTACAAATCCTCATCCTTGTCTTCTTAGGAATACGAACATTGTTGAATTCTTTCTTCCATATCTTCACAAAATATTGATATGTAATAAATCGACCATTTCCTTCAACACATTCTGCATATTTTTTGTATAAGTTGTAGATTTCTTGTCTTGAGAAATTATTTGAAATATGTATTGTCTCTCTATTTGGCATACACTCTCCATGCTTTGAAAATGAGTATTTCATCCATGACATTGCAGTATTTGATAATGGCTCAAATTGTCATTTATGATGTATTTCTGAATAAAATGTGGGCTCATTTTCCAAATTTTCTTGGATTCTTGACAAACGAAAATTACCCATTGAATGAAACATTTTGAAACCTTTATATAGATAAATAAAGACCCAATATGATAATCATAATCTGACAATGTAGATTGCATGCACCCCACTAAATATAATTTTTGCATTTTTTTATTCATTGACAAATATATCTTCCTTTTCTCCAATGAAAACTTGAAATCCATATGTTTTAAGTAATCTTTTTGACAACATTCACTTGAAATGAGAGCACTGATAAAACTTCTTCTCGTGAGATATTTTTCTCTACCCCTTGTATAACTAGAACGTATTGGATTGATACGAAAAGCTCTGCTTCTACTCCTTGATACAATATTTGTTGGCAACATCTCCATCATTGGATCATCATCTGTATAAGAATTTTCATCATCCTTATGAGGAATATTATCCTCACTATGATCATCTATGATTTTGAAATATTGACTTGGAGGATATTCTTCATATTGCCCTTCTTCAGTGCTACCCTCAGTCCTTAGAATTATGATTAAATGGAAAATTTGACTCTATGTTTATTGGATATTCTTCATCATGTACATTGTCAGTGCTACTCTCATAGTCCGTAGGATTAGGACTATGTAGAAAATGTGACTCTTTACTTACTAGAAATTATTCATCCTACCTTTCATCATTATTGCTCTCATAGTCCTTAGGATTAGGAGTAAGTGCTTCATCCTGCCCTTCGTCACTACTACTCTCATAGTCCTTAGGATTAGGACTAAGTGCTCCATCCTGTCCTTCTTCACTATTGCTCTCATAGTCCTTAGGATTAGGACTAGGTGGAAAATGTGACTCTCTATTTACTAGAAATTCATCATCCTACCCTTCGTCACTACTGCTCTGATAGTCCTTAGGATTAGGGCTAAGTGGAAAATGTGACTCTCGATTTATTGGAAATTTTTCATCTCGACCTTCATCACTACTGCTCTCATAGTCCATAGGATTACGACTAAGTGGAAAGTGTGACTCTCGATTTATTGGAAATTCTTCATCCTGGGCTTTATCACTACTGCTCTCGTAGTCCATAGGATTATGACTAAGTGGAAACTGTGACTCTATTCATTTGAAATTCTTCATCATGCTCTTCATCACCATTGTTCTCATAGTCCATAGTATTAGGACTTAGTGGAAATCATGACTCTTTATTATTTGAAATTCTTCATCATGCTCTTCATCACTGCTGCTCTCATAGTCCATAGGATTATGACTAAGTGGAAACCGTGACTCTCTATTCATTTGAAATTATTCATCTTGCTTTTCATCATTGATTCTTTCATAGTCCATAGGATTAGGACTAAGTGGAAACCACGACTCTTTATTTATTTGAAAATCTTCATCATGCTCTTCATCACTGCTACCATCATAGTCCATAGGATTAGCACTAAGTGAAATCATGACTCTTTATTTATTTGAGACTCTTCATCCTACTCTTCATCAATGTTGCTCTCATAGTCCTTAGGATTAGGACTAAGTGGAAGATTTGACTCTCTATTCATAGCGAAAGAATTTTCGTTATATCCATCAATATGAATAGAGTTATTACGCGATGAAGATGTTGATGCTTCACAAAGCGATCAAAAGAATCCATGTCTTTCAAACAGAAGAGGTTGAATGATACAAATGCACACTCTCTCAATGATAATATATAGCTTAAAGAATGAAAATTTCCCTTCAAAGTTTCTCTCTAAAATTTATCACTAAAAATTTTCTCTCCAAAAATTTTGTTTCATGTATTTCCCTCCAAAATTTTCTTCTACAATTTATTGAAAAATTTTAACTAAAATTTTCTTATGAAATTATTTTTTTAAACTAAATCTTTTACCTAAATTAATTTTTACTTAAACTATATAGCATTTACTAGACAATTGAATATTTCTTTTAATTTTTATTATATCTTCTATCATTCATTTAAAATAAATTGCTATATCTCCATAGCATGATTTATATGTTAAGATTTTATAAAAAACAAATTAATACCACATTCACCATGCAATGAAACAATTTCGTAATGTTCGTTTTATCGTAAATTACTATATCATCATAACAAGATTTATATGTTACAGTTTTTATAAAAACAAATTAATACCACATTCACCATGCGGTAAAACAATTCTGTAATTTCTGCTATATTATAAATTTCATTATCACTATTCCTCACATCACATCAAAGCTTTTCGAGATTTGTTAAGAGATTGTTATAGACAACATATTCAATGGAAAATTATCGCATTTGAAAGGTTAGTCTCCATTTTGTTGTGTGCAAGTCGTAAACTCCCATAGGTTTACTAGTAGTTATGTGTCTATTGAGTTTTTATCTTCGTGTAAAACACCAGGCAAAAAACATATTCTAGTAAAACAATATTTAACTTTTTATTAATGAAATTTAGATTTCTGTTAGAAATTGAAATTTAAATGAGCCATGCTTACCGAACAACCCCTTGGAAAGTAGGAGGCCACTATGTCAACAATGGGCGTGGTGGGCCTGGTCGTGCCCGTCAACGGCATCCACCCTGCTTCCCAGCCCGCCAAAGTTGAGATTTTATTCTTAGAATCAGGCCTCCACCCCCACTGGCTCGTTGGGCCGCGAGGGTGTGGTGGGAAAGGCTTGTGTCCCTCCCGCTCCACCCCCGCGGCCCAATGGGCCCGTGGGGGTGGAGGCCCAATTTTGAGCATCAGGCCTCCACCCCACGAGCTTGTTGGGCCGTGGAGTGGGTGGGGCAGGAGGTGTTTCACGCAACACTCTTCTTGCCCCCACCCCTGTGGCCCAACGGGCCTGTGGGGGTGGGGCAAGAGGGGGCTTTGCGTAACCTCTCTCGCCCCACCCCCGCGTCCCAATGGGCCCGTGGGGGTGGCGGGCCATTTTTTATATTTTTTTTTAAAGGTTATGTTTTAAAAATTATTTATGATTTATGCTTATTTATGATTTTTAGACTTTGTTTCGTTTTGTTTGTTTACTTAAGTTATTGTTTGTTTTGTAATTTACTGATTTATATATATGTGTATATTTTTTATAGGAAAATAATATCAAGGAATATTTCTGTGAATCTTTCTGGACAAAAGATTGCTAAAATTAAAAGTGGGTCACCAAAAAATACTATTGAACTAACCAAACCTGAGCTAAAAATTACAAATCTATCAAGTGCCTCAAATGATAAGAAGATGATTTATTACTAAAAAAATCATAAAAAGTGAAGCATATAGAACATATATGGTATGTGAAAGATAGAGAATGCGAACATTTGCATATATATCTATATGTTGATATCCCTAAAGATAGTGGAATTTATGAGGTGCTGGGAAAAGTACTAGACATCTGTTTGATACCGGACACTGAAGTTGTGTATGTACTTACAAAACTGCCCAAGTGACTTAACAAGATTAAATATCAGTTCTCATTGTCAATGTGTGAAACAGCAGATGAATCTACAAATATGTGTAAACAAACCATAAATGAGATTACACAAGATATCATAAGTATTGTTATTTATATTTATGTGTTTTGCATTATTGTAACTGTATCATTATATTTTTATAACTTTATTTTTATTGACATATGATATTTTGTTTGACAAAATTTTATTGAAAATCTTTCAATTATGTTGGGAGAGATTTATTTCATAGAGCAAGATATTATGAATGTTGTCAGTAGTTTCTACTCAGGGTCAGAAGAAGATATGACAAACAAGCAAAAAATAGTAATTCATGATGCTACAAAACCACATCCAAGGGATTAGCAAAGAATGCCTATAGTGGATAAATCTAGAAAAGGTAGACATGTTACTTTTGAAGATGAATAAGTTGAAACTAACACTGAAGAATATGCCACCTTTACTGAGGATGAGATTATAACTGATGTTAGAAATAAGAAGAGCCATAAAAGACCAAAAGTAAAAATGTCCAAGAATGTCTCTATTCTAGTTGATGATGAGAATGTTACTTATCTAGAAGAAAAGAGGAGGAAGAAAATAAAAGTTTATCATTCTCAAATAGTCAAGGCCAACAGTGAAGATCCTAGTGAAAATTCAAAAGAAAGCACGAAAATCATTACACCATGAGTTGATTAAAAGATGACATTCTTAAAACAAAACAAAATGCCATTTGACATAACTTGACAAAGACAAAGTTAATTGAGGGTAGTCGTACATTTCAGCTTAATGTCAGACAAATATATAAGCCAAGTAAAAGACAATTTAAATATCAAATCAGAAAGCCACACCACCTGCATGTTCACAACTTGAAGACATTAATGAGGTACAATCCATATGCTCATGTGGTTGATTATGTGCTTTTTGTTGATCAAGTGCAAGTTCCCAACAAAGAAGCATTTGATAAGTCAAAATGGTTTTAATGCAATTATTATGTGCTTGGGGGAAACCATTATGTAGAAGCTCAAAGGAAATTGATGGAGGAATATCCCAATAACCCACGTTTTGAAACAATGAAATGTATCATTTATGTTGGTTTATCTGATAAAGAAACAAAGTTATTGACATGGGATCATAATATAGATGAGTATAGGATGTCTATGACTTTCATCTAAAGAGTTAGATTTATTCATAATGAATTTGAAGAAAAATGTGGCGGGGATAAGATAAATGTTAGTCTAGACTTTCGGAAGGAATGTTGTATAGAAATAGGCTATCAAATTGAGGAAAAATTCAATTCAAAAGACAGCAAAGTACATTATGATATATTCAGAAGTATTGATAATATTTTGTAGTTGACATTTATAATTGGAGAAATATGGGAATTGATTAATGATATTTTTAGCATGTGGGATAACATTGACATTAAAACCAGAAGGTCAAAAATTCTAAACCATTGATACGTAGCAGCAGTAAATCAGGTCTTGAAATGAAATAACTTCCAGAAGATATGACTATCACACTTTGGAGAGCATTGCAAGGAGTGAAGGATGAAAACTTGTTAAAACAATATTATCTCGTGTGAAGTTAGGGGAATTATCATTGGAAGAAATGTGTGAGGAATTTCAAAAGTAAGTTTGTTGAATTATTTTTACTTATTTTTAGATTATAATTTCTTTTAAATATAACATATTGTTCTTGGTAGTATTTGTTATACATATCATTATATTAACTTTTTTACTGTATCTATTTAGTCACAAAGTTTACATGAAAATACAAGAAAAAATGGTTAAATTGTTGAATGAAGATAGTTGGGATGATGTTGTATGCAATTACCCAGATTCAAGTTCTACATCAACACTAAAAGATTTTTATCTTGCATTTAAAAATGTATGTTGATTTATGCATTCATTTTTATTCATCTGTATACTATTTTTATTTTATAACTTATGCATATATTTGTTTATTTTATTAAAGATGAAGAAGGATGCAAATGTAGCACCACATAGTTTCAGAAACTTTATTGAAAAAATTAAGATCGAAAGACTGAGAAAGAAGCGTCTTAAGAATGTTGAACTTGATCCAACTCTTACTCATTTCATTTTGGATCGGCTTAACACTCTTCAATATCAAGTAATAAAAGGTGACTGTGAAGGCATTGTTAAACTCATATGTAAAAGGGATTATTCCCTAGTTATTGCAGATATTCCCCATGGTTTCAATATCCCAAACATTGACTATGATAGTGACACTTATACTTATCAAGCTCTTAGTAAAGTGGTTGCAAGATTTGTAGAAGTCACATAATCACCATTATGGATATTTGTGACATTTGATTTAGACACACAATTGACAATGTTATTGACAAGCTTCAAGGGGAAAACGAACTCAAGGCATGGTAAGACGTTGAAATTGTATGTTTGATTGATGTTAAAAAATTCATTTATGTACAAGTTAATTGAACTTTTACTATTTCATGTTATAGGCAAAAGTCAAATCTTCTTAACCGTAAATATCAACCGATTATAAATGATTGTGAATTTATCCATATTGATAGTTGGACAAAAGATGATAACTATAAGTCTATGCTTCTTAATCGAGTAGATAGAAAGAGTCATAACCAAGTCTGATTTATGATGTTGTGAAAAAACTAACATATGAAGATAAAGAAGCAAAATGAGAGATAGTTAACATTTATAAAAAAAACACAGTCATTGATTAACTATCTTATAGACTTATGTTCAAATGAAAGAGACTAGGCTCTGGATTTATTTTCAGGCTTAGGTAAGTTTTATTATATAGAATTGAATTTCAATATCTTATTTCTTAATGTATATTTCATTATACTAATTTACTTCATTATTTCTTTTATGCTTGATAATTAGATATAACACTAGCATATTGCCTACAAAAATGAGGAAATTGTATTTCCATTGAAAAAGACCCAGTACAATGCAAACTTATTCAGGAAAGAATTAATGCTCTTCAATTTCTTCCAGATGCAATGCAAAAAATTGGGTTCAAGAAAGGGTATTTTAATGGATTACATGTGGCAAAAAAGGCAAAGGAACTTCAACCACCATTAGATGGAATGATTGGAAAGACATACATTGGGATATTCACAGACATCAAAGATCCATCAGAAAAGGAAAATAAGCAAAATGAAGCATAAAATATTTTGGAAGAAAACAATGATGGAACTCTAGAGTATGAAGAGTTTGGATTACGTGATATTATTGATTAAATTTAAGTTATGCTTGGAAATCAAACTCATTTTTTGCAACTAGTAATTTGTTATACTTGTAATGTTTTGACTTTCACAATTTATGAGAATAATAAGTATTCAATTAATGTTGTTATATGTTCAATATTTGTATTATGTGATTTTCGCTTTAATTTTTATGTGAATCATTATTTTTTGAAAATAATTGTGATTATTATTATTTTTTGACATGAAATTCATAAAAAGAAATATTATTTAACCATTTTTTATTGAATTTGTCCTATCAAAATTATGATTTTGACCTGTCATTTCTAGCAAAAAAATTATCAAAATGTGTAATTTCTTTATTATATTTATGTTCAAAATGTTAATTTTTATGTCGTTAAAAAATTATTGTTTTTTAGAGACAATTATTTGTTGTGCATTGAAAAATTAATTAACGATATATAAATATGTAGCATATCGAAACTTTAAAATATCAACCTTCTTCTTTAACTATGAAAAACAATAAAGACCTCACTACAAAAAAAAACAAAATTAAAAGAAAAACAAGAAAATATGAAGAAGAAGACCACTTCAAAAATTGTTAAATTTAGAAAATTATTCACATTTAATACATTAGAAAATTTAAAATAAAAAGATAAGCCTTTAAAAAAAACCTGATGCAGAATTAACACTTTTTAAAATCAACATGCAAAATCACCTAACATTCTAAAAACTAATGTGTGTCAAAACTATGATATATATATATATATATATATATATATATATATATATATATATATATATTCTGCATCACCACTTTTCAAAATTGGTTGATTTTTTTGCTACCTCAACAAAACGGCTAATCGTATCAATTTACGTTTTTTACTAAGTCGTGAGCACCACTCTTCTTTCGAACTATAACGTCTCCATTTCTTCTGGAAACATCCAAGGTTCATATGCTCACGAGCTGGTAAGATGCACAATTCTGATACCACTGTAATATCCCTAAGGGGAATTTTTCCTTTAGGATTTGAAAGAGCACAAGACAAAATTCATATATTCTAACTAGTAGCACAATATTTCTTCAATTTATATGAGAAAAGATACTATTGAATAGATAAACAATGTAAGCACATATTTGATCCCACTAAAAAATTATACAAATATAGCCAATTTCAACAATACGGTACAAGTTCATGGTCTTTCAAATAACACATTGTAATATAATTTCACAATATAGTATTAATTATATTAAAAGTTTGTGTTGTCCGTACACTATTAGTCTGACCTCTAGCTCTCTTGATCACTTAGCTACTCGAGCTTTAGATCTTTCCACTTTAGTCCCCTTTAGCCTAATCTTCCTATCCCTCATGGCCCTTGCTCACTTCTGTTGTCAACATATTGACCTTTTACGTTGTTGATTTCTAATAGCATCAGATGTGCTCTAAGTTTAAAATTTTGCAGGGAAGCTTAGACACATGCATTCCATAATACCCAGAAATCGTTTTGGAAAATTGCACCTGGAGACAGTTTTATTAAAATAATTGATTATTTTTAATGGGTCCCTAAGTCTAAACTTAGGAAACTAAAATGATTAATGGGTATTAATCTAAACTATGGGTGTAACTTCTAGAAGAAGATGAAGATCGAGTCCAAATGATCTGAGTCATAGATTAGAATCTAATTTGGGTCATTGGTTCTCAACTGGAGGATTATAAGAAGGACATCGATGGGCATTTGGAAAACACACCAGAGGTAGATACTCAGTTACCCGAGTAAGATGGATTTTCTCAGTGGTCGAAGTTCATCAAGAGAAAATAGAATCAGAGGGAGAGTTGCAAGTGATAAGAAGAGAGGGTATCAGCATCAATGGCTAGTGCAGGAGAAGAAAATGCAGAGTAGAGTAAAGAAGGCGCAAAGGTTGTGACGCAAAGGAGGGACAACATAGAGGTAGTGTGACGCTGGGAATGCACAGTCCCCACACAAAAGCTGACGTAGTGAGATGTAGAGGGGGCAACAGGTCCTCTCCTGGATCAGAAACTTGCTGAGAAGTATCTGTAAATTTTCTCACAGAGAATCATCTTCTATTATGCTGGTTGTATCTTATACGTGAGATTTTTGCTAAAGATTAATAAAGAAACCCTCATCTACTGCACCAATTTTCCCACATCGGGTTTTTCCAAGGACAATTGTCCAAAAATAACTGTGTCAGTGATTATACATATGCTAGTATTTTTCTTTGCATTCACTTTCTGGGGTATTTTAATTGTGAAGGTTGCAGTAGAATTTATTTTGATATTTGTTGTAGAAACACTGTGAATAACTTATTTCTGAGTTAATAAGTAGAAAAAATAATAGTAATCACTACAATTGGATTTCTATTTAGAAATTTTGACATGGTATCAGTGGAAGGTTAAGCAAGAGTTCAAACCGAAAGATCTAGTGTTGAAGAGAAGGATGGAGTTCGAAATCACTGCATGGACAGAAAATTGAATCCCCAAAAGAATTGCTCAGACCAGTCTAGGAGGGAAAAAATTTCATGAGAAAATCTCTCTCCAAGAGCATCGATAGAGAGGAAGATTTCCGTATTGAGGTTTTCCAGTGATAGAGGGAGCAATGTAGAAGCTTTGGCGCAGAGAAACCTTCAGGAGAAGAAGTAGTTTTTCCTGTAGCAGTTGCTAGGGCAAGATATCGTCAAATATCATTAGAAAAAGAACACAAAGATGGAAACTCAAGATGTCTCTGAATCATATTCTAGATTAGAAGAAGAATTTGCATGCTTTACAAGTTCAGTGTTAATAGATGTTTGTTACATTGACAGCAAGGCTTCAACCCATATGACAGGAGTATGATAATATTTCTTGAGCTATAAAGAAGAACAAATAGACTTCCAAATGACTATGGGAAACAAAATGAAGTGTACTCCAGTAAGGAGAGGCACCATAGCATTTCGAACAGAAGTAGGAACCAACATTCGAGCCACCAATGTTCTTCATGTGTCTGGGTTAGGAATGAATCTGATTCCAGTGCCAGTTACAAGACAAAGGATACAATTTATACTTCATTGGAAAGAAAGTATACGTCAAACATCCAAGCTAGAAGAAGAAGAGACAAATTGGAGCTCGAAGCAACAGAATGTATAGGTTGCAGCTCGAGTCTCCAATCACATTGATAGGAAGCAATCATAATGGTGAAAAGGAACTGAATGAATTATGGCACATGTGAATTGGACACTTACACCATGGAGCATTGAGGATGCTCAGAGAGACTGTTATAGGAGTTCTAGTCGTTAGTACTCAGCATGATGATTTATGCAGAGGATGCGTACTAGGGAAGTATGCTAAGGAAGATTTTTCCAGAAGTAACAATAGAAAATAATGTGTATTGGGATTAATACACTCAGGTATTTGTGGTCCATTGTCCACAAGAGCTCTTAGTGGTGGTGAATACTTCGTCACCTTTATTGATGACCACTCTAGAAAAACCTAGATCTATTTCTTAAAGACAAAGGATGAGGTCTTTAATCGATTTAGATAACTTAAGGCTCTCATTGAAAACATGACAGGGAAAAATATAAAGGTATTTCATTCAGATAATGATGGAGAATATACGGACAAGGACTTCACAGATTTCTACGCAAAGGAGGGCATTAAAAGAGAATGGACAACTCCATATAATCCAAAGTAGAATGGAGTAGTAAAGCGAAATAATAGGACTATTATTTTGCTTACCTTGTGTTAAATTTTAGGTATGTTCTATGCTTAGAGAAATTTATTTCAATTTCCACAGTTAGCTCAATATCTTTTCCAGATTAGCAATCACATCAGCATTAAAGTAAACTGCAGATAGAACATAAGCATAAATCGCAGAAGACAATCCAAGACAAGAGGACACAAGATGTGGTGCTAGCCAGGGACAAACCCCAATGTGGGGAAACCCTTGATCAATTCTTCTTATATGTTCTTCAATAGTTCAACAGAAAGAGAGAGAGATGGTACGTTTACAACAGAAGTCAACATTTCGACTTATCTAGATAAGACCATAGATGATTTCTAAGAAGATGATACATGAGATCAGTTGAAGACATGTTGCTTCAACTGATTCTCCAAGGTGACTCCACCTATCGTTGTGCTACATTTCATCATCATGCTGCACCTCACCGTGTTGCACCATGCTGCACCCATCATCACTATGCTGCATCTCATCATGCTTCATTAATCATGATTGTACCCATCACTGTACTACATTATGTGCCATTGCTACACCATGTTGCCATACTGACCTATGTGTTGGCTGCATCTTGCTTGCTTGTTGTCCCTAGCATGCTTGTTGTCCTTTGCATGCTTGTTGTTGCATGCTAGTTGTCCCTTGCATGCTAGTTGTAACATTGCATGCTTGGTGTATTTGCTGCTAAGTACCATACAACTGTCCCAATGTTAGTTAACTATCCCTTGCATGTTGCTCTCCTTCAGAGACAGATGCTTTGACAGTTCCCGGCAGTTTTGGCTGTTCCCGACAATTCTGGCTGTTCCGATTGTTCCCAACAGTTCCCGCAGTTTCCCGATAGTTTTCGCAGTTCCCGACAGTTCCTGTAGTCCTAGACTGCATGGGTAGGATGCCTCGACAGTAGAACTAATAATCCTGTCCACATGAGAACGAATCATCTTGCCCCATAGTCGCCATGGGAGAACTAATCATCCCGACCCACAGGGGAACTAATCATCTTGTTTCACAGTTGCCACGGGAGAACTAATCATCCCGACCCACAGGGGAACTAATCATCCTGTTTCACAGTTTCCACGGGAGAACTAATCACCCCGACCCATAGGGGAACTAATCATCTTGTTCCACAGTGGCCACGGGAGATTAATCATCCCGGTCCACAAGAGTACTAATCATCTTGTTTCAGAGTTGTTACAGGAAAACTAATCATCCCGGCCCATAGGAGAACTAATCATCCTGTTCCACACTCGCCACGGGGTATCACAGGGGAAGGTTGAACTTGTTGTCTTGTACATATGGGAAGAGGCTTGCAACGCAATGGTCTATATCCAAAATGGAACTCATCACAAAGCGTTGGGGAAGAGAACGCCCCAAGGTGTCTTCACAAGGAAAAATTTGGAAGTAAGTCATCTCGAGATATCTGGAAGTGTGGCATATTGTCACATTCCAGACAAGAAGTGCAGTAAACTGGATCAGACTACAAAAAATGGGTACCTCGTAGGATATAGCGAGACCTCAAAGACATACAAAATCTACATTCCTAACAACAAGAAGATTGTAGTAAGACGAGATGCGAAGTTCATGGAGGATAGAGCTTTCAGGAAATCTCGAGAGATGCCAATAGAAGGTCAGTTAGTAGATGTTCCATTAGTCCAGCAGTAGTAGGGGAAACAAGAAGGACAGACAAGAGGATACACACTAGGATCGATCACAGTGACTAGTGCCAGTATTTCCTCAGAAGAAGGAAATCGAGATAGTTATCAGCAGATGGAACAACACTAAGAGGGGGAGTTAATTGAGCCTCCCACCACCAATGGTAGAACCAGCAAGGAAGTACAATAAACACTGAGGGATGCAAAGGAGTTTGTTGGAGCCCCTAGAACTGAGAAGAGGCAACGTAGACAATCTGACAGGTACTAGGCCTTGGTAGCATAGGTTGAAGAACCCTCTAGTTTTCAAGAAGTCGTTGAAAACCAAGTTTGGGTGGATGCCATGGTAAAAGAGTATAGCTCTATCATGACAAATGATGTTTGGGAAGTAGTACCTAGACTAGAGGATAGATCAGTTTTAGGATCAAGGTGGATCTACAAGATCAAGTATGTTGCAGATGGTAGTATAGAGAAGTACAAGGCTAGGTTTGTGGCAAAAGGGTACGCACAGAAAGAAGGAATAAACTATGAAGAAACCTTTGCCCTAGTAGCCCAATATACCTTTATCATATATGTTATATCCATAGCAGCTCAAATGGGATGGGAGCTTTACCAAATGGATGTCAAGACAACATTTTTGAACATGGTGATAGAACAAGAGGTGTATATAGAACAACCCAAAGGCTTCGAAACTCATGGAAAGAGAACTCATCTATGAAAATTAGAGAAAGACTTGTATGGACTCAAGCAGACACCCAAAGCATGGTATGGTTGGATTGATAGTTACTTTCAGCAGTTAGGATTCGTCAAGAGTGATGCTGATCCCAATCTCTACTATTTAATGGCAGAGAATGAGCCACTTATTCTAGTATTATATGTGGATGACTTATTTCTAACAACGTCATCTAGGCTCATACGTGATCCAAGTGAATGTTGGTGGCCACCCACCTATCCCATTTGGACCCGCACAACTGTCTCTTTCAGTTTTTCAGTTTCCTTAATTGTAGCACAATTTACTATTTTTAGCAGTTTTGGGTCCTGAACTTCCGGAGCCATTTTGAGGCCTTAAACGACGTCTTTTGGGAAATATGGGAGAAACATGGATCCATGGACTGATGTTGCTCTTCCCAAAGTTGTAGTGCTCAGATAGATCTTTCTAACGAGCTATTGTACATGTCAAACAAAGATCGGGTGCCAAAGTTACGACCTCGGGAAGTTGATGTACCAACTTACCCAAAACAGGGCCCACAATTTGGTGTTTCATCTTCTAGGGTTAGGTTTCGGGATGTTAAGGGTTTTCCATTGTTTCTAAACAATAAATAGGCCTTCGAGCCTCATTGTAACACAGTTTAGAGGCATGTAGCCGCCACATCTCTTCTCAGAGATAAGCTACCATCGCCCTAACTGGTTTCTTTCCATTTTCGTTTGTAAGCATATTTCAGTATTTTACATTAATGAAATGAAGTATTATTTCCACTACATCTTTGTGTTTATGGTTATCTTTGTAATTTGTTGTGTTCCTGTTTAAATCTGGACCAATGGTATCAGAGCGGTCTGCTTTTTCTCTGTTTTTCTTTTCATGTCCCCAACGAGGTCAGGATATAAGGAGTTAGGGCTTGAACTGGTCGAACCTTTGCAAGACCAGCCCCGCAAATCCCGATGGCCTCCCATGGCAAATGAGAAGAAAGACGAGGGGGTAGGAGATCCTATCAAAATCTTGCTCGAAGAAGCCCTCGAGCGACAAAGGAACGCGATGATGGATAGCTTTGCGCAAATCCTTTAGTTGCTACCTAGAGGCGATGCATCGGCTTCCAACAACTACTCTGGAAACGCCACACCATTTAAGGTACAAGTTAATTTTGAAATCCCCATATTCGAGGGTCAAATAGACGCAGATGTTGTAGATAAATAGTTAAATCTGCTAGATGGGTATTTTTCTATTCATGATTTTTCGAGTCGGGAAAAGATTGTTTTTTCTCTTCTCAAAGCAGCCCCCCACGTCAAGGACTGGTGGGAAAGCTACTGCGAGCATAAGAATGAAAGTACGGGCTCACTATTTTTAGCCACAGCCACTTGGGATTCATTCCGAGATGCCGTCAAGAAGCAGTACTACCCTATCAAAAGCTATGGAGACAAATACATCAAATGTACCACACTGCGGCAGGGAAGGGACCAAGATGTGCCAGAGTTCACAAACATTTTTCATACCCTTCGCACACAGTTGGGTATCAAGGACTGTGAGCTGCATTTGGTACTCAAATATCGCAGCTGCCTACACAGATACATCCAAGAAGAGATGGAGTTCCTGAACATCTCCTCACTCGGCACGGCGTACTGATACGCTGTCAAACTTGAGCAAAAGTTCAAACAAAAGAAGTGAGACTTTGGATCTGCAAATCCGAAGACCAAAGGACAAAGCCAAGGCGGGGTGACCCAAGACAACTGGTCGAAGCTGCAAAAAAAGAACAACACCACGAAGTCGAAGAAGGAAACAGGGAAGTGGTGTGAGTTCCACAAGAGTCCCATTCATAACACAAGTGAGTGTCAGACCAAGCAGTCACTAGTAGCCGAGTTGAAGGCTTCAGAATCAGATGCATGTTCCAACCCTGAGTCATAACCCGAAAAGAGATATGGAAAAGGGATGCAGATCATTGATGTGAAGCCCAACATCACTGTTGCCACTGCCAAGATCTAGAAGAATGAGCCCGAAGACCCAGAGGAGGGGGAGCGTCTTTTCCACTCACAGATGTGGGTGAAGGGTTCGCCGCTGCAATTCATTGTCGACAGTGGTAGCCAAAAGAACCTCATTTCAACAAAGTTCGTGAAGCGGTTGGGCCTATCGACTACACCACACCCGCAGTCGTACAGTATCAAGTGTCTTCATGAAGGATGAGATCTCAAAGTTCGCCAGCAGTGCCGCCTTCCCTACAACATTAAGCCCTTCATATACGAGGTATTGTGTGATGTTACACCTCTGGATGTTTGTGATGTACTATTAGGCCTACCATACTTGTGGAGGCGACATGCTGTGTATGAGTCAAGGCCTCTCGTTGTCATTAATTCTTTGGGTAATTCATTATACAGGATACCGGAGCTAGCCCCACCTACTGCCACCTCTTTGATCACTTCCAAGGAAGGCAGCAAGCTCATCTCCCAGACTAGGAAATTCATTTTCTGTCTGGTTCGCTCCCAAAGTAAGGGGAAGATCGTCACCACATCCATGACCCCCATGAAGGGTCCCTCCACACAGCAACAGTAGCAAAGGGATACGATCATGACAGAACATAGGAACAACTTCTCGTCACCTATAGGGGTACCACACAAGCTTCATGTGGGCAACAAAGTCTAGCTTCATCTGCAGAAAGAATGCCTTACAAGAGCCCATTAGAAGCTCCAACTATGTCGACATGGTCCTTACACTAGTACCAAGGCTGTGGGGAATAATACTTTGGCGCACAACATTCCTCCATTCCTACGCTTGCACCAAGGGTTCAATGTGAACCATCGTCGACCATGCTTCCCACCATTACTGGACACATCAGAGATTGCAGAAAAACTCACCCAGGAACAAGTTCAGTAGATGGAAGAACTCAACGCAATGGGGACCATTGCTTCCTAAGGGGGGAGGAATGATCCAGGTGGATGTTGGTGGCCATCCGCCTATCCCATTTGGACCCCCACAACTATCTCCTTCAGTTTTTCAGTTTCCTTAATTGTAGCACAATTTACTATTTTTAGCAGTTTTTCAGGTTCTGAACTTCCGGAGCCGTTTTGAGGCCCTAAACGATGTTTTTTGGGAAATCTGGGAGCAACATGGTCATTGACCATGTTGCTCTTCCCAAAGTTGTAGTGCTTGGATAGATCTTTCTAATGCGTTATCGTACGCGTCAAACTAAGATTGCGTGCCAAAGTTACGACTCTGGGAAGTTGATGTACCAACTTGCCCAAAACGGGGCCCACAATTTGACGTTTCATCTTCTAGGGTTAGGTTTTGGAATGTTAAGAGTTTTCCATTGTTTCTCAACAATAAATAGGCCTTCGAGCTTCATTGTAACACATTTCAGAGGCATGTAGCTGCCACATCTCTTCTCAGAGATAAGCTACCATCGCCCTTGTTGGTTTCTTTCCATTTCTGTTTGTAAGCATATTTTAGTATTTTAGATTAATGAAATGAAGTACTATTTCCGCTGCATCTCTGTGTTTATGGTTATCTCTGTAATTTGTTACGTTCCTGTTTAAATCTGGATCAGTGGTATCAGAGCGGTCTGCTTTTTCTCTGTTTTTCTTTGCATGTCCCCAACGAGGTCGGGATATAAGGAGTTAGGGCTTGAACTGGTTGAACCTTTGCAAGACCAGACCCGCAAATCTTGAAGGCCTCCCATGGCGGATGAGAAGAAAGACGAGGGGGCAAGAGATCCTATCAAAATCTTGCTTGAAGAAGCCTTCAAGCGACAAAGGAACGCGACGATGGATAGCTTTGCGCAAATCCTTTAGCGGCTACCCAGAGGCGACACATCAGCTTCCAACAGCTACTCTGGAAATGCCACACCATTTAAGGTACAAGTTAATTTTGAAATCCCCATCTTCGAGGGTCAAATAGACGCAGATGCCCGTAGATAAATGGTTAAATCTGCTAGATGGGTATTTTTCTGTTCATGAATTTTCGAGTCAGGAAAAGATTGTTTTCTCTCTTCTCAAAGCAGCCCCCCATGTCAAGGACTGGTCGGAAACCTACTATGAGCAGAAGAATGAAAGTACGGGCTCACTATTTTCAGCCGCACCCACTTGGGATTCATTCCAAGATGCCATCAAAGAGCAGTGCTACCCTGTCAAAAGCTATGAGGAAAAATACATCAAATGGACTACACTACGGTAGGGAAGGGACCAAGATGTGCTCGAGTTCACAAACATTTTTCATACCCTTTGCACACAGTTGGGTATCAAGAACTCTGAGTTGCATTTGGTACTCAAATACCGTGGTTGCCTACATAGATACATCCAGGAAGAGATGGAGTTCCTGAACATCTCCTCACTCGGCACGTCGTACTGATACACTATCAAAATCGAGCAAAAGTTCAAACAGAAGAAGCGAGACTTTGGATCTGCAAATCCGAAAACAAAAGGAAAAAGCCAAGGCGGAGTGACCCAAGACAACCCATTGAAGCCGCAAGAAAATAACAACACCACGAAGTCGAAGAAGGACACAGGAAAGTGGCGTGAGTTCTACAAGAGTCCCACTCATAACACAAGTGAGTGTCAGACCAAGCATTCGCTGGTGGTCGAGTTGAAGGCTTCAAAATCAGATGCATGTTCCAACCTTGAGTTAGAACCTAACAAGGGGAATGGCAAAGGGAAGCAGATAATTGATGCAAAGCCCAGCGTCACTGTTTCCACCGCCAAGATCCAGAAGAATTAGCCTGAAAACCCAGAGGAGGGGGAGCGTCTTTTCCACTCACAGATGTGGGTGAAGGGTTCACTGCTACAACTCATTGTCGACAATGGTAGCCAAAAGAACCTCATTTCAGTAGAGGTCGTGAAGCGGTTGGGCCTACCGACTACACCACGCCTGCAGCCATATAATATCAGGTGGCTTCATGAAGGATGAGATCTCAAAGTTCGCCAGCAATGTTGCCTTCCCTACAGCATCAAGCCCTTCACAAATGAGGTATTGTGTGATGTTACACCTCTAGATGTTTGTGATATACTATTAGGCCAACCATACTTGTGGAGGCGAGATGCTGTGTATGAGTCAAGGTCTCGTGCTGTCATTATTTCTTTGGGTAATTCATTATACAGGATACCGGAGCTAGCCCCACCTACTGCCACCTCTTTGATCACTGCCAAGAAAGGCAGCAAGCTCATCTCCCAGACTAGGAAATTCATTTTCTGTTTGGTTCACTCCCAAAGTAAGGGGCAGATCGTCACCACATCCATGACCCCCATGAAGGGTTCCTCCACGCAACAGCAGCAACAGAGGGATGCGGTCATGATAGAACACAGGAACAACTTCTCCCCACCTACAGGGGTACCACACAAGCTTCAGGTGGGCAACAAAGTCTGGTTGCATTTGCAGGAAGAATGTCTTACAAGAGCCCATCAGAAGCTCCAACCACACCGACATGGTACGTACACTAGTACCAAGGCTGCAGGGAATAATGCTTTGGTGCACAACATTCCTCCATTCCTTCGCTTGCACCGAGTGTTCAATGTGAACCATCGTCGACCATGCTTCCCACCATTATTGGACACATCAAAGATTGCAGAACAACTCACCCGGGAACAAGTTCAATAGATGGAGGAACTCAACATAATGGGGACCATTGCTTCCTAAGGGGGGAGGAATGATCAAGGTGGATGTTGGTGGCCACCCACCTATCCCATTTGGACCCCACAACTATCTCTTTCAGTTTTTCGGTTTCCTTAATTGTAGCACAATTTACTATTTTTAGCAGTTTTCCGGGTCCTGAACTTCCGAAGCCGTTTTGAGGCCCTAAATGACGTTTTTTTGGAAATATAGAAGCAACATGGGGCCATGGACCATGTTGCTCTTCCCAAAGTTGTAGTGCTCGGATAGATCTTTCTAATGAGTTATCGTACGCGTCAAACCAAGATTGGGTGCCAAAGTTACGACCCCGGAAAGTTGATGTACCAACTTACCCAAAATGGGGCCCACAATTTGGCGTTTCATCTTCTAGGGTTAGGTTTTGGGATGTTAAGGGTTTCCCATTGTTTCTCAACAATAAATAGGTCTTTGAGCCTCATTGTAACATAGTTCAGACGCATGTAGCCGCCACATCTCTTCTCAGAAATAAGCTACCATCGCCCTAGCTGGTTTCTTTCCATTTCTATTTGTAAGCATATTTCAGTGTTCTACATTAATGAAATGAAGTATTATTTCCACTCCATCTCTGTGTTTATGGCTATCTCTGTAATTTTTTGCATTCCTGTTTAAGTATGGATTAGTAGTGTCAGAGCGGTCTGCTTTTTCTTTGTTTTTCTTTGCATGTCCCCAATGAGGTCGGGATATAAGGAGTTAGGGCTTGAACTAGTCGAACCTTTGCAAGACCAGCCCCGCAAATCCCGACTGCCTCCCATGGCAGAGGAGAAGAAAGATGAGGGGGCAGGAGATCCTATCAAAATCTTGCTCGAAGAAGCCATCGAGCGACAAAGGAACGCGATGATGGATAGCTTTGCACAAATCCTTCAGCGGCTACCCAGAGGCGACACATCGGCTTCCAACAGCTCTCTGGAAACGCCACACCGTTTAAGGTAAAAGTTAATTTTGAAATCCCCATCTTCAAGGGTCAAATAGATGCAGATGTCGTAGATAAATGGTTAAATCTGCTATATGGGTATTTTTCTGTTCATGAATTTTCGAGTCGGGAAAATATTGTTTTCGCTCTTCTCAAAGTAGCCCCCCATGTCAAGGATTGGTGGGAAACCTACTGCGAGCAGAAGAATGAAAGTACGGGCTCACTATTTTCAGCCACACCCTCTCGGGATTCATTCCGGGATGCCGTCAAGGAGCAGTATTACCCTGTCAAAATCTACGAGGACAAATACATCAAATGGACCACACTGCGGCAGGGAAGGGACCAAGATGTGCTGGAGTTCACAAACATTTTTCATACCCTTCGCACACAGTTGGGTATCAAGGAATCTAAGCTGCATTTGGTACTCAAATATCGCGGTTGCCTACACATATACATCCAAGAAGAGATGGAGTTCCTGAACATCTCCTCGCTTGGCATGGCATACCGATACAATGTCAAAATCGAGCAAAAGTTCAAACAGAAGAAGCGAGACTTTGGATCTGTAGATCCGAAGACAAAAGGACAAGCTAAGGCGGGGTGACCCAAGACAACCTGTCGAAGCCACAAGAAAAGAACAACACCACGAAGTCGAAGAAGGACATAGGAAAGTGGCGTGAGTTCCACAAGAGTCCTACTCATAACACAAGTGAGTGTCGAACCAAGCAGTCGATGGTTGGCGAGTTGAAGGCTTCAGAATCAGATGCGTGTTCCGACACTGAGTCAGAACCCAACAAGGGGAATGGCAAAGGGAAGAAGATCATTGATGCGGAGCCCAGCGTCACTTTTGCCACGGCCAAGATCCAAAAGAATGAGCCTCAAGACCCAGAGGAGGGGGAGCGTCTTTTCCACTCACAGATGTGGGTGAAGGGTTCACCGCTGCAATTCATTATCGACAATGGCAACCAAAAGAACCTCATTTCAGCATAGGCCGTGAAGTGGTTGGGCCTACCGACTACACCACATTCGCAGCCGTACAGTATTGGGTGGCTTCATGAAGGGCGAGATCTCAAAGTTCGCCAACAGTGTCGCCTTCCCTATAGCATCAAGCCCTTCACAAATGAGGCATTGTGTGATGTTACACCTCTGGATGTTTGTGATGTACTATTAGGCCAACCATACTTGTGGAGGAAACATGCTGTGTATGAGTCAAGGTCTCAAGATGTGCTGGAGTTCACAAACATTTTTCATACCCTTCGCACACAGTTGGGTATCAAGGACTCTGAGTTGCATTTGGTACTCAAATATCGCGGCCGCCTACACAGATACATCCAAGAAGAGATGGAGTTCCTAAACATCTCCTTGCTTGGCATGGCATACCAATACACTGTCAAAATTGAGCAAAAGTTCAAATAGAAGAAGCGAGACTTTGGATCTGCAGATCAGAAGACAAAAGGACAAAGCCAACGTAGGGTGACCCAAGACAACCCGTCGAAGCCGCAAGAAAAGAACAACACCACAAAGTCGAAGAACGCCACAGGAACGTGGCGTGAGTTCCACAAGAGTCCCACTCATAACACAAGTGAGTGTCGGACCAAGCAGTCGTTGGTGGCCGAGTTGAAGGATTCAGAATCAGATGCATCTTCCGACCCTAAGTCAGAACCCGACAATGGGAATGGCAAAGGGAAGCAGATCATTGATGCGGAGCCCAGTGTCACTGTTGCCACCTCCAAGATCCAGAAGAATGAGCACGAAGACCCAGAGGAGGGGGAGCGTATTTTCCACTCATAGATGTGGGTGAAGGGTTCACCGCTGCAATTCATTGTCGACAATGGCAGCCAAAAGAACCTCATTTTAGCAGAGGCCGTGAAGCGGTTGGGCCTACCAACTACACCACACCCACAACCATACAGTATCAGGAGGCTTCATGAAGGACAAGATCTCAAAGTTCGCCAGTAGTTCTACCTTCCCTATAGCATCAAGCCCTTCACAAACAAGGTATTGTGTGATGTTACACCTCTAGATGTTTGTGATGTACTATTAGGCCAACCATACTTGTGGAGGCGACATGTTGTGTATGAGTCAAGGCCTCGCGTTGTCATTATTTATTTGGGTAATTCATTATACAAGATATCGGAGGTAACCCCACCTACCGCCACGTCTTTGATCACTGCCAAGAAAGGCAGCATGCTTATCTCCCAGACTAGGAAATTCATTTTCTGTTTGGTTCAGTCCCAAAGTAAGGGGAAGATCGTCACCACATCCATGACCCCCATGAAGGGTTCCTCCATGTAGCAGCAACAGCAAAGGGATACGATCATGACAGAACACAGGAACAACTTCACCTCACCTACAAGGGTACCACAAAAGCTTCAGGTGGGCAACAAAGTCTGGTTGCATTTGCAGAAAGAACACCTTACAAGAGCCCATCAGAAGCTTCGACCATGCCGGCATGGTCCTTACAGTAATACCAAGGTTGTGGGGAATAATGCTTTGGCACACAACATTCCTCCATTCCTTCGCTTGCACTAAGTGTTCAATGTGAGTTGTCGTCGACCATGCTTCCCACCATTACTGGACACATCAAAGATTGCAGAACAACTCACCCGGGAACAAGTTGAGCAGATGGAAGAACTCAACGCAATGGGGACCATTGCTTCCTAAGGGAGAAGGAATGATACCAGTGGATGTTGGTGGCCACCCACCTATCCCATTTGGACCCCCACAGCTGTCTCTTTCAGTTTTTCAGTGTCCTTAATTGTAGCACAATTTACTATTTTTAGTAATTTTTTGGATCCTGAACTTCCGGAGCTGTTTTGAGGCCCTAAACGATATTTTTTGGGAAAATTGGGAGCAAGATGGGTCAAATATTTTGAACGAGCTGCTGTACGCATCAAATGAAGGTCAAGTGCCAAAGTTACGACCTCGGGAAGTTGATGTACCAACTTACTTAAAACGGGGCCCACAATTTGGCGTTTCATCTTCTAGGGCTAGGTTTTGGGATGTTATGGGTTTTCCATTGTTTCTCAAAAATAAATAGGCCTTCAAGCCTCATTGTAACATAGTTCAGAGGCATGTATCCACCACATCTCTTCTCACAGATAAGCTACCATCGCCCTAGCTGGTTTCTTTCCATTTCTGTTTGTAAGTATATTTCAAAGTTTTACATTAATGAAATGAAGTATTATTTGCACCGCATCTCTGTTTTTATGGTTATCTATGTAATTTGTTGCGTTCCTGTGTAAATCCAGATCAATACAGGATTGCAAGAAGAATCTTTAAGCATAATTCGACATGAAGGATATGGGATTGATGCATTATTTTCTAAGATGGAAGTTTTGCAAAAGAATGGGGAGATCTTCCTCGGGCGAGCAAGATATGCTATAGAGATCCCGAAGAGATTCAAAAAGCAGGATTGTCAACCCATGGCTACACCAATGTTCCCCAACTAGAAGAAAATAGATGCATCGTGAGACAAGGAAGTGAATCCCACCTTGTACAGACAACTCATTGGGTCGCTCATGTATCTGGTCAACACTAGGTCAAGCATTTGCTTCCTTGTCAACACCCTTAATTAGTTCATGGTGGAACCGAAAAGGGTGCATTGGGCGGCAACTAGGCACATTCTTAGGTATGTGCGTGGAACAGTGAGATATGAGTTGAAATACTCCCAAGGAAATGACGTCAAATTGAATGGATTCACAGATGCAGATTGGGCAAGTAGTTCAGTAGACCAGAAAATTACTTCTTGGTACTCCTTCAATGTTGGATCAGGGATGATTTCTTGGTGTAGTAGGAACCAGAAGTCAGTATCTTTGAGCATGACAGACGTTGGATATATGGCAGTCAAAACAGCTACGTGCGAAGTTATATGGCTTAGAAAATTTCTTGTGAGTTTGTTTAGAAAAATGATGGAAGCAACCAGGGTTTATTGCAATAATCAGAGTTGTATCAAACTCTCTGAGAATCTAGTATTTCATGATCGGTCGAAACACATTGATATCAGATGTCACTTTATCAGAGACTGTGTTTAGCGTGAGGCAATACAACTACATTATGTTCCCATAGGTGATCAGGTAGTAAACGTACTCAAAAAGGCTCTAGGAAGAGAAAAGTTCATTTAGCTCAGAGAGCAAATGGGTATGGTAGAGAATCCGTTTCAATAGCATAAACAAGTGATTTCTCAGTTATAGTGGCAAGGAATGAGAGGGAGTTGCAATACATATGTAGTGTTGGCAGTGGCAAGGTCAACAACAGTACATATGCAACATTTGCATAGTAGTTGGTGGGCAGTGATGTCAGAGACCAGCAGCGTAGAGGGAGGTGTTACAGAACAAGGGTGATGCTCCGGCAGGCTGCATTGCTAGAGCACATTCCTCGCTAAGATGGAGTGTTGATTTCTGGTAGCATTAGCTGTGCTCTAAGTCTCAAATTTTGCAGAGGATTAGACACATGTATTCCACAATACCCCGAAATCGTTTTGGGAAATTCCACTCGAACACAATTTTATTAAAATAATTAATTATTTTTAATGGGTCCCTAAGTTTAAACTTAGGAAATTAAAATAATTAATGGGTATTAATCTAAACTGTGGATGTAACTTCTAGAAGAAGTTGAAGATCAAGCCCAAATGATCTGAGCCATTGATTAGAATCTAATTTGGGTCATTGATTCTCAACTGGAGCATTATAAGAAGGACATTGATGGGCATTTGGAAAACACACCAAAGGCAGATACTCAACTACCCAAGTAAGATCGATTTTCTCATTGGCCGAAGTTCGGCAAGAGAAAGTCGAATCAGAAGGAGAGTTGCATGTGAGAAGGAAAGAGAGGTCATCAACATCAGTCAGGAGTGCAGGAGCAGAAGACTCAAAGCAGAGGAAAGAAAGCGTAGAGGCTGTGAGGCAAAGGAGGGACATCACAGAGGTAGTGTGACACTGGGACTGCATAATCCCCACACAAAAGCTGACACAGAGGGGCCATAAGTCCTCTCTTGGATCAAAAACTCGTTGAAAAGTATATGTAAAGCTTCTCATAGAGAATCCTCTTCTTTTCTACTAGTTGTATCTTGTACATGAGATTTTTGCTGAAAATTAATAAAGAAACCCTCTTCTATTGCACCAGTTTTCCCACATTGGATTTTTCCGAGAACAATTGTCCAAAAACACTGTGTCATCGTGATTATACTTGTGCTAGTACTTTTCTTTGCATTCACTTTCTACAGTGTTTTAATTGTGAAGGTTGCAGTAGAATTTATTTCGATATTTGTTGTAGAAACACTACGAATAGCTTATTCCTGAGTTAATAAGTAGAATAAATAATATTAATCATTGTAGTTCGATTTATATTTAGAAATTTTGATAGCCGCCACAAGGTGATCAATATATACCTGTGAATCTCCACAACGCTAATTGCTCTCGTATTGTTTTAGAACAGATTCACCTCTTCACTGCTACAGGGAAAAAATCCCTCACCCCTTGCTATCTCAACTTTGATAACCAACTAATCCACAGAGGATGTTCCAACCCTTTGTCACCAACAATTTAATATCAAATGAATAAAAATTGTGTACTGCCACAACCCCGACCTCAATAGAATTTCACTACCACAATTATCGCCTTAGACAGTGTTGCTGTCCCAATGACACCTTTGTTGTTTCTTGTAATCACCATTAACACCTTCATTGGTATGGACAAAGCCTTAGTGGATCCCTGTTGCCACCAATTTATTCTCTAAAATGAATGTGTTACGCTGGCAATGAACTCAATAGTGTGTCATTGGTATAGTGAGTACTTTAGGAGTTAGTCCAAAGCCACATTAAGGACTACATCAAGCCCTCACTATCTTAGAATGATGCCTCATATGCTTCACCCTACCACATAGGGTATCTTGCTAGAAATGCTTTAGGACCCTTCATTGCCCCAGACTGAATGAATTCTACCTCGAAAATTATGCTAAACAGAGTGACGAGAAATGATTAATTAGGATGAAATCTTTCACCACCGAAAGCAATAAGACATAAAGGGGTCTAAAAACCCTCTAGGTGGCTCATCTCACAAATCAAAAATATCTATAAAACATGATGACAAAAAAAATTCTCCTCTCCTTTTCATAGATTCCCTTTTGGGGTCATCCCTCATAATTTGAATTTGATGGACTAACAAGTTTCTTTCCATTTTTCTCCAAATTTGGCCTTTTCTACAAGTTTTCCTCCATTTACCTCAATTTACCCAATGTTAGCTCGATAACATTAAATAATGGGTTCCCCCCTTTACAAATAACTATATTCTATGAGGTTAAATAGGCTACTATGTCCCCCACCTTGGGTAATCAAGTTGAAGATGACATTACATTACCTAGAGTTATAATTTGGACTCTTCTAAAGTCTTATTCATCATGGTCATGTGGCTAGCCCATTTTCCATTAATAATGGAGGCTAATGTGGCATTCTCTCAATTTATGGTGGTCAAAACAAAAAAAGTCAACTTTTGAGTCACATAATTTTGCATAGGGACTCTAATTGAGGCAAATCTTGTGCCATTAGAAAGATATCTATGTGTATAATAGCACTAAAAGGTGTTATGGTTAAGCGGAAACGTTTTACCCCCCAAAAAATGTTGTTTGGTGCCTCACACTACTTCCAAAAGGTTTCAAACCCCACTTTACCAAACCAAAGCCCATTGGTAAAAATGACCCTCTAAGCTGATTCCTACACTTTTCCCACTCTGAAAGCTTCAAGATGGATGGAAAATAATATATTGATCTAGTCCAAATCACTATTCATGAATTTAAGTAGATAGCTTCTTATTTCTTAGCATACTCTCTTTTATAAAACTTCAAATAATGGAGTTCTTTATTGTAACTATAACAAGGATTTTTTTATCTTTAGGCTGTATTTTGTTGCTTCATGGGAATGCTTGAAATGCCATATGCAAAACACAGGCAAAGTAAAGTGTTTGCAATGTGTGAGGGAAGAGAACCTCCAATGCAAAGTTGAAATAGAAGAAAGGCAATTTTCCAATAATTTTCTGAGTTTTTTCATGAGTGGACTGACTGATTTTGAAAAATCAAAATATCTTTTAATATTGTTATAGGAAAAAATCTTTGAAATTGTAAATGTGAGATAATTAATCTTTAAACAATATTAAATCCAATTTTTATTAAAATCTATTGAAATTTTGTAGAATTTACAACTTTATAGGACTTACACAATATATGTGAATCTAATCTACTAAAAGGAATTTCACTAAAGCAAAGTATTTTTAATTTGTGTTTATTAATAGATAATAATGTTTAGTGGTAAGTTAATCATTACTTTACCTAATATATGTAGGTGACTCAATTATAAACTCAAACTTTACATCATTTTGTGCAAGCTATTAATATATGTGAATGGAAATGATAGGGCACTAAAATATTAGAATGTCGTGGGCCTTTTTTCATAGAAAAGGATGAATGTCAAAGTTAAACACTCGCATAGATGACCACTAAAAACAAATATATATGGATGAAATAGAAATGATGCCTAATCACTTGAAGAAGTACATGAAAAGGGTGCAAATGGATCAATTTCACCAAAAAAAAAATGAAGCCCATAGAAAAGTTAAGCTATGATATCAATTAAATAAACACTTAAAAAATATTTCTACACATAATTAAACATAATTCAAAATATATATCTATGAAAGTTTGAGTAATAATTGAATGATTATTACAATCCTTATATGTATATAGTCACATGTATAAATGCCTACAAGAGAAATTTCATAGCTTATTATTATTATTATGGTAAAGTGAAAACTTATTATTATTATTATTTATTATTATAATAAAGTGAGACCATAATAACCAGTGAAGTAGTTGATTATAACTAAAGTGATCTTAATTGTCCAACAAATCTCTTTTTTATTATTATTATAAATAAAGTGATCTCAATTGTCCAACTAATTTTTTTTCATAGAAAAAGATGAATGTGAAATTTAAACACTCGCATACATGCCCACTAAAAACAAATATATATAGATGAAATATAAATAATAACTAACCACTTACATGAAAAGAGTGTCAATGGATCATTTCACCGAAAATAAATATAATATTAATATAATAAAGCCCTTAGAAAAGTTAAACTATACACTTATTGATATAAACACTTAAAAATTATTTTCTACACATAATTAAGTATAATTAATATAATTGCTATATATATATATATGAAAATATAATTAATATAATTCCATAATATATATATGAAAATTTTAGTTATAATAACTGAATGATTATTACAATTCTTATATATATGCGTATGTATATAATCACACGTATAAATGAGTATGACTTTTCGAAAATTTCACAACTTATTACTATTATGATAAGGTAAGAATTTATATTATTATTTACTATTAATATAATAAGGTGAGGGATAATAACCACTGAAGTTGTTGACTATAAATAAAGTAATCCATGAGGCTAAAGATAGCCTATGGGACAAATTGCTTCTTCATCTGCTTGATGTATTCGGCCCTCTCTGTGAAGCTTCAAAATAAATGCTCCCAGCTTCTCGACAAACCCCTCGTTAAAAATTGTCCATGTATTGAAAATTTTGAAGTAACACAAACAGAAATTCTACATTTTTGCAACAATAAATACCTATATAATAAATTAGTTACACAAAGGGAATTAAAGTTAATAGGCTCCTAGTTTCCAGGACTTGGGGTTCTCTTGCTTCCCTGTCTAAAGAGGTGGGTAATGATATATCCTCTGGACACAACTTGGGGATACCGATCATTTACAACTCAGTAATACTGATCTTGGAGACCATGATTTCGGTAGCACTTTTTATACATTGAACAATATATTTGGCAAACACTGGAATGTGGCTTTCTTTTCCACTATAAAAGAACATGCCAAGTGATTTCTCCATTTCATGTGTTGGTTAAATGCATTCCATTTCTTCAAGATTAAGATCTCATTCACATATGAGCCTCGTTATGATAAGCTATTTAAAATATTTCAGCTGCAGAAATCAATAAACTTAAGTCGAAAAATTGACACAAGATTCCAGCGTTAACTGAATCTTTGTTATAAAGCAAAGTTACAACTCCAGTCCAGTTCTACTTCCCCAAATGATATGCTTGATTTTCTAACAAATATCGTCAGTCTTGATAAGTGGATGCAGATTTGTTCATTGTTTTTTATGCCATGCAGATGAGATTCAACCATTTGCATATTTCTGTACATTCTGATTTTTTCACACTTAATTTGACAAGTTATATGACATGTGACTTAGCAGTACCAGAGACAGGAAACTAAAATTACCTTTAAATAGAAAGAGAAAATAGAGGAGTCAAAAGTTTGATAAAAGCACATGCCTTGCAGTTCAGTGGAATGAAAGGTTAAGGTCTCGGGTTGGTGAAATTCTTTTTGTTATGGAAATGTACAAAAACATGAATCTTGCTAATTTGATTAGATCTATGGTGAACTGCAGAGAAATGTTCATACGTGATAGGTTGATTTTTTTTTTGTTTGAGAAATTAACATATCGTTTCTTAAATTTATCAAAAGGGAAGATAAAACTCATTGCCAAAATGAATTATACAAAGCACCAAATGAAGAACATTGTCACAAACTATTGGCTATTAACCTTTGCTATTCACTCCCAATAAGCCAAAGAAATAATGATGCCAGAGATGGGCTTGATTTGATCGTATTTCCGGCTGGGCAAATAAATCTGGACACCTTTTTCTTGAAATCAACCTAGCTTTGGCCTATCAAATACAGTTTCAACAAATAATGCTAATAAAGCAAACTCAGATACATTGACCAACCGTGACCTCGCATTGCCGATAGAATGGTAAGTGAAGATGACATAAGATGAAAAATAATAGCACATATTTAATATACTGGTAGGCATTGAAGAACAAAAAAGGGGCACTTTCGCTATTTCGAAATAAGATCTTTCATCTCAAAGTTTAGCCACGTTTTCATCAGAGCGACTTATACGAGCAAACTGAGTACGTAACATCCTCCTCATTACTTTATTTGAGGCTGTCCTTGGCAGAGAAGGAACAGAGGTAACGTAACTTACCTGCACAAATAAGGCATCTCAGTCAGCATGTTACGAGGAGCAAGACTTAGGGAATAAACTATGTTCATGCCACATGTCATCCAAGTTATAAAAATTGACGTAGAAAGTTAGAAAGTTACAGTAATTTCACCTTGAACAAAGGATTCAATTTTTGTTGTAAAGCTAAGTTGAAAGCTAGTTTCATCTCTTCAAAATTTATTTTTGTATCTGTTTGATCCTTGAGGACTATCACAATCAGTAACCGTTCAGGACCACCCCCCTCTGTTGGAATTCCAATTGCAGCAGTTTCCAATACCCTTCCATCCACACCGTTACAGACACGTTCAATCTCAATTGAGCTTACCTGCAGCAATTTTCACAGTAACTATGCATTGTATTACTTCCTTTAGTCAATAAATTAAATTTTTCCAACTAGTTGAAGATACATCAGATCTTTGCAATCCTCTTATTTTCAGTCTGATACTTTGTCTAAGAAAATTTTGTATCTCCGAAAAACTTCATGTTGCTTGTGATCCAATTTTGACAATGTACTCTAGAAACCACTACGAAGTCTTACCAGAACATATCAATAAATGTACAATGCCACACAAAATGAAAACTTAACAGCAAACAAGGTGAAAATGAAATTAAGCAAGCAGGTATGGGTGTTTAGTATAGTTACTCCCTAACATCTAGGGGTAACTTGAGGAGATTGTTTCTCTTGTGTTTCTTATCACAGATACAAGTTCCATAAATGAGGTCCATGGTTCTCCACAGGCAGTTGACTAGAGATGCTACCCACATTTGCTCATCCCACTCCTGTATGATGATTATGACACTTGATATACATGAGGTACATTATTTCATTGCTTCAAATTGGATGTTAATATCTCATGTACTTGTCATAAAAGTGCTGATCAATGGTTGAGACAAAGAATGGATCATGATGCTCTAAATTTGTACTATTTGCCTTGTTTCACCTTGTCGGATCCTCATCATCCTCTAGATAAGTTTTGTCACTCTTTGGTTGAATCATACTAATGTGTTGCTTTGAGAGGTGTAGCATGTCCATTTTCCAATTCATATATAACACTTTCTATCCTTCCAATTTCCTAGATAAGTTTTGTCACTCTTTGGTTGAATCATACTAATGTGTTGCTTTGAGAGGTGTAGCATGTCCATTTTCCAATTCATATATAACACTTTCTATCCTTCCAATTTCCGTTGTCCTGCTTTTGGGTTGAATGTCATATGTCACAAAACAGGTTTGTGCTTTAGTCGCATGAGGAGCTATAAGCCCAACGCGCGAGTACTTTTTATTTTAAACTAAGTAAAATCAAAAGGAAAAATAAAATGTGAGTAATGCCCCATTCACTATGAAGCCTTTACCCCAAGAAGTCATAAAAGCATGTCTGAACAAGGACTAAAGGACGTTGGCAATACTGAGTGGGGCGTGAATCAATATTTATTATCAATTAGTATATTTTTAAGCAGAGCATTAATTGTTATTAACATAAGATAAACATAAACATTCATCAACACCATTCAACAATGCACAACAATAGAGATAGTAGACAAGGAGATTTTTAGGTGGAAACCCCTCCGAGACAAAAACCACTGAACGCTTTTCAATATTAGTCTTCAAAAGATTTACATCAAGTTTTCAAATCCAATTGAAGGAGGCTCCAACCTGTAGGACGCTCCAAGGCCTTGTTAACAACTACAACCATGGGAGGACACTCCAACGTGCTGGTTCGCAGCCTCCTACTTGAAGGTGCGCCAACACCTTGTGCACCAGTTGCAACTCAACGGACGCTTCAACGCCTTGTGAAAGCTCTAACCTGCCCTAACACCACCCTACGACCTTGAAGTGTTCTTAGGCTCCAACTTGAAGGACAATCCACTCTCCTGCCTTGCACCACCTTGCTACCTTGATTAGCTGACAGACCACGTTTCACAATTTTCAGACTAGATCCCCCTGTGCTCAATAGAATAAATAACATTAAATAAACTGTCGAATTTTGTCGTTTTGTAATACTTGCACAAAGTCATCAGTGGATGCAACAACTTCTTATGTTCAACGATCAAACCCTGGCTGTCAGTCCCAATGTTTTATTTTAACTTCTGCAACTAAAACCCAACCCTGCTCATCGTATACATATATAACCCTATCAATAGTACATCGAATCCACTAACACAATGATCTGCATTGTATCTGTTCTGGCATCACAGTGTTGTAATATTACAACTGCTATCATTGTTTACTTGTGCCCATGACCACAAACCTAGATGCCACCCATTCGACCTACGCCCAATTGTAAGTTGTATCATTGACGAGCTTGGGATCAGAGGATGCAAAAACAATATGTTGCAACAAAACCCTAGTTGCTCATAAACAAGTCTGGCACAAGGTCGGCGACAACAATAATATAAAGTTTGTTAATTCTACCTCTACTTAATGTTAATACCAAAATCCTAATTGTCAATGTATCACTCTACCAATACAATTCTTTTCATTGTGAAATACTCGCAACAGTCCTTTAGTACTACCTATTTATTAGGATATAGCACAATACCAATTTTGCCACATATATAAATATAATTCAATAGCACTTTATCCTTTCATCATAAGGCCTTTCTCTACTCAAACACTAGTAGCATCATAATTCGATTTTCTCTCTACAATGACTTAGCGATACATGGTGTTAATGGCTCTCTATCATCTCTTTCATCAAAGCACTACTTTTAGAATTCAAATTGATCTAAAACTGAGTCCACAAACCTTCAAAGTATTCATAACCATAAGTGTTCTACAAATTGTTTATTTTCAGGGAATTTTTGATAGCCCACAAAATTATGCAAATTATTCTACAAAAGAATAATGATAACCTAAAGTTAATAATTATTCAAGATCGAATCTCTGACCTCCACTAATGGTCATACATTATTTTCCAAACCTAGTTCGATGTTAATAAACCATCTGTCCATCTCTATATATATTTGATGATTCCACTATATATATTGGACCCCAGGACACAGGTACACAAAGGGAAAGGAGGTGCATCCTAAGGGTGAGCATGAGGACGAGAGTGCGCATGAGGCAGACATACCCAGTGGTTGTGAGGAGGGCATAGATCGGCCTAGTGTGACTCCAGAGTCACCACTAATTGGAGAGCACATTAATGGTACGGGTTGAGATAGCGACAAAGAGAGTGGAGCACACACCCATATGAACATCCATTAACGAGATGTCAGTGATCCCAGAGGCATCCAAATCCATGACAGAGTTTCTAGATGGCAACCACCTATGACTAAAGGGTGAGGATGTCTTCTATGATGTGTTGTCTATGGAGGAGCAATTGGAGGCTCATGTTGAGCCCATGATGGAGAAGAATGTGCAACCATCTTTTGGGCTCGCCATTGGTGAGGGACAACAAGGAGGGCACATGTTGGGACTTCAACATAGGTCCCTTCAGAGGCATGCTGATAGGGATTTCAACATTATTAGCCCACCTCTATGCATAGAAAGAGAGAGGCAGAGTTATCTAGACAAATCATAGGGGATAACTAGGTCAGCAAGATTGAGCGACATGACCTGAGTATGGTACAACATAAACATGGAGGGCATGTTTCGTACACAAGAGTTTGTGCATTCAATCCCTCCTTCAGGATAGGATGGCGATATGTACTGAGTTGGTACCCAATAGAGTGGGCTAGGTGTCCAAGTATATCCATGATCATAGTTCGACAAGGGCCATGGGTTACCAGAGGAGCTCGGGGGCTAGACTGTTGTTGGGATCTAAGTGGCATTCCCCATCACATCATGGAGCCGATAGGGGACGGTAGTAGCTGTGTGATGGATCCGGTGGTTGGGCACACACACTTTCAGACCTCCATCAGAGTCTCATACAACACTAGTGATAGGATGCATTGATAGAGGAGCAGAAAAACTTCGTGAGATGTTTTGGCATGTTGGCTGTGTGTGGGATCACAGGATCATCAACATACTTTAGCAAGATCTTGTAGGAGGAGGTGGCATTGATAGGCCACCAGATAGGCATTGTATGGAGATAGTGCTCTCTCATTGATGTATTGGGCACAAGAGCTACTGAGGATCGACACACTAGTGTTATTCCCATTAGCATGTGAGGAGTTAGGCCACTCATGTCTACTAGGGCAGATGGGGAGGAGTAGCTCACATCATGGTGGGTACACTAGCAAAGTGGTGGATGCGTTGGCACATGTGGGACACTAGATGATATAGGATGGTACGACAATGGACGTTGGTGTCCAGTTGTGCATAGAGTTGTGCCACGAAGTTATTATGCGTATGAGTGCGGGGATGTATGTCTGTTGGAAACAGTGTATGATGTTGTGCAAAAGGTTACTAGAGCATTGCCTCTGGAGAGATCTCCTGACGAGAATGTCAAGCACACCATTGGATTTCGCTTACCGAAGATTGATGAGGGCATGGATGAGCATCTTGTGAAAATTCCTAAATAGAAATCCAACTGCAGTGATTGATATTATTTTTTCTACTTATTAATTCATAAATAAGTTATTCACAGTGTTTCTACAGCAAATATCGAAATAAATTCTACTGCAGCCTTCACAATTTAAATATTGGGGAAAGTAAATGCAAAGAAAAATACTAGCACAAATACAATCACAATGACAATTATTTTTGGACAATTGTCCCCGGAAAAACCCAATGTGGGAAAGTGTGGAAAAAGTCCCGAAAAAATCAGGATTTATTCCTAAAATTGCAATTTTTTGGGCGAAAGGATTAAATCGGCTGATTTTTTGGCGATTTTTTCAAAAACGAAAAAATCGTGATTTTATTGAAAGAAGCCCGATTTAATCGCGAGTCGATTGAAAAAATCGACATGAATTTTTTTTCGTTGATAAAGACCCGCAAAGGGTGGTTTCAGTTTAGTTGTTCTGTGCGTTTTCATTGTTCGTGGAGAGGAGCTGGCAAGGTGTGTCCACAATCCATTGTCAACACTCAACACTGGTGACCTCATTGATAGCATTTGCCAAGTATTCAACATTGCCGCCAGTACTATATCATTGCATTTCTTTCTCCATTTCTAGATTAATGCACATTGCATATTAAGCATTATGCTTGAATCTTGATAGGCGTAATATTCTTGAGCGTTGAACATTATCTACTTGTAATCATAGAACCCCTGTAGCAAGATTTTCTACCAAATACCACTCACTGAAGGCCCTGAAAATTTTGTTATAGCTTACTCAGTCAGGCCCAAGAATTGCACTGTCCAGGCCCGAGATTCATGGCCTCTTATCACTTGACAGTTTAGGTAAATGGATCGATGGGTCGAATTACAACCTTAAGCCTAATGCTTGAATTGGGAGGTTAAACTGTTAAAGTTAAACTATTTTTTAAGGTTAAACCCTGTGGAAAATTATAAGAAAATTACTTTTACCACATTACAGCCTTTCATAAATTTGAAGCATGTACCCAACAAGATTATTTAATGGCCTTCAAAAATATAAAGCAGTAGACTATAGAATATTCCGATATAGTGGCATATTATTCCAGAAAAACCTCTCAAGCAACTTTGTTGGTAGAAAAAGGCCGTGAGATACATCTATTCGTATTCAATTTTCAGTCTTGATTGGATAGCTATTGGGATTTAGTATCAAAAGTGAATGTTTGATCTATCATTTGGCATCATATATAGGAGTTGTTTTTCATGTTTATGTCACAATTTAATTATTTGATGTCCTTGTTTATTTATATTTTTACAACATTGACAAAAGAAAAATCTGTATTTTTAAATGCTTGCCACAGTTTGCTGACCTTTTTCACTGATGTTTTCAATGTCCTGACATCAAGAGCCTCAGCAATTTTTGTCAATGCCAATGTTTGCAACACTGATTCTAAATACCATAAAGAGAAATTAACAAACATGTTTCATTCAAAATCTCTGTTTAGAATATTCTTTTTATTCTTTTTCAATCAGACATAAACATGAATATTGATTGTATTCTTCCAGAACGCCATTAGAGGAGACTGATAAAAAAACAACCTTGTGATTTCTACAAAAAAAAGGAGCAACCTAGCATAATTTAATAGGTAAATGTGGAAAATGATGAATCTAGTCAAATATTTACTAGTATAGGTGAGCATACAGCTGATAGCTTGTTCAGTGTACCATCAATCTGCACAAAGTAAGCCTCTAGAAGCATCTCTCAAAAAGCTTCCCCAACACTTAGTTGTTATGTGTACAGATGGCATGAAGGACTCAGCCCCAGGATATGTGAATGCTTTGAAGCCATGTACATTGGAAGAAGCCATTCCACGAGCAGAATCATACTCAGAAGTTGTAATATCCTTGGATATATTTATGCAATTTGGGACAGCAAGCAGACAGTCAATGTAGTTTGTACTTTTCAAGTTTTCAACCACATCATTATAAGGCCCGGTAGTAACACTAACACCTGTCATACTGTTTTAAAAAGAAGCCAGTTAAAAACATTTTAGCTGTAACAAGAGGCAACATATTAACTTATATCTGAGGCAAGAGCGAGGCCTGTTCTGTGGACTTTCCTTGACAGTCTTATCATTGAAGTTCTGCAGTCAATGATTTCTTCATTTGCAATTTTGCAGTAAGGGCTTTATTATCAATGATCATGATACCTTTCCCTGTTAAATCCATTGTTTTCTTCAAAAAAAATCTCTTTTTCTTACAGTGACATTTTGTTCTGTCATTAAATTGATGGATCATTGCTACTATTTTGATGGACCATTGCTAATTTAATTTGTTTCAATTTTTTTTGTGCCCAGGTTTAAACTTTAAATTCAAGCTCAAAGTTTAAAACAAAATTCCGAGGATTTTGGATTCTATGTGGGAGTGTGGTGAGCCTGATGCTACACCCGAAACTAGGGGGGTCAATAGAATGTACGTGTGGCAAGCATATGTCAGGAGGCCTCAACAGATTAAAATTCCATTTGGGGCAAATTCCGGGGAAAAATGTTGAACTTTGCACAAAACCAAGTCCAGAAATCATCCAACGGGCCATTCAATCATTGATGGATAAAGAGGAAGGAAAAGACATCAGGGCAGCACTAAGAAACCAACTTGTAGGGGGCTCAAGAGTGAGGAGAATTGAGAGTGGCAGTGCTTCTACAGCAGCATCACCTTCCTCACCCATGGGTACTCATCCTTCTATCTCATCTTTTTTTGTTCCTAGAACAACAGCTGGTTCACAACCTGGGATCAAATCATCAATGAAAAAAAAGGAAAAGGCAGAAGCTAACAAGTTGGTGAGTAGGTGTCTTCTATGGAGTGATGTTCCTTTCAACATTGCGAAGACAAACCCATTCTACTAGCCTATGTTTGATGTTGTTGTTGTCGTTGGCTCGGGGTACAAAGCCCCCACCTTTGCAGAATTGAGAGGGCCTCTTCTTCAAGATGAAATCACTGAGCGCATTGCTAGATTGGCAGAGTTTAGGGCATCATGGGAGCACACTGGATACATAGTCATGTCAGATGGTTGGACTGACCAGAAGGGTAGGACCCTTCTTAACTTCTCAATTAGTTGTCCCAAGGGGGCAATGTTTATGAAATCTATTGATGCATCTGCACACATTAAAGATGCACGTACATTATGTGAGTTGTTGGACCTCTTCATTCAGGAAGTAGGCCCAAGCAATGTTGTCCAAGTCATAACGGACAACGCTGCAAATTAGGTTGCAGGTGGCAAGATGCTTATGGAGAGGTATCCTAACTTGTTTTGGACACCTTGTGCTGCTCATTGCATTGACTTGATGTTGGAGGATATAGGTAAGGTTCCTACTGTGAGGGATATTGTTGAATCATCCAAGAGCATAACAAAATTTATATATAATCATTCATCTGTGCTTAGCTTGATGAGAAAATTCACCAACAACAAAGAGTTGGTGCGGCCTGCCATTACACGATTTGCCACTACTTTCATATCTCTTCAGTCTCTGTTGAATTCTATGTGGGAGGTGAAGAGCATGTTTCTCTCAGCGGATTGGCGTTCTTTATCTATTAGCCACAAACCAGAGGTAGAGGGCATATGCAGACTAGTTTCATATGATCAGAGCTTTTGGGCAGGAGTAGAGTGTTAGGACCCCACTATGTATCATTTTTGCTACATATTTTGATACCACTTTACCCTTATAACCATGAATCCCAGTATCATTTTCATTCGCTTTTTCCCAAGGTATACAAAAACCTCTTCTTTATTATATGATTAATCTGTTTTGCATTTAATTCCATAATACTCTTATATTTTATCAGTTGAAGTGCATCATTGCTAATACAAATCCAAA
>APFE030463450.1:232146-248824 GCA_000404065.3 Pinus taeda | reverse complement strand
AAATGTCGACCGACCATACTTTTCATTCTCAGATCTGTGGTCAAATATGTAAATTGTTCACGGTGGGTTTTGAATGGCAAATGGAATGAATACGCATAACTGATATACGTCACTTAGAACTTGTTTTTTTTAAATCGAAGTTCCCTATTTCCCACCGTGAGTTGCTACAATTAGAACTTGTTTTTTTAAAATCGAAGTTCCCTATTTCCCACCGCGAGTTGCTACAATATAAACTATACATGGGTGGGTCCCTTACCTGTGGCATAATGGGTGACTCAAATGTCGGCTCAATTGGCAGAACGTTGGCTCGATTGGTGGCTCACGAATCAATCTGACGTGACAGTTGATTGGTTGAAGGTGTGTAACCGCTGCGTGTTCCAAACCTTCGTCCATCTCGACGATGGCTCGTGTCCTTCTCTCTACCTCCTCTAAAGACCGTCGATCTTTTTCAACACCTTTCTCTCTACCTAATATTCCAGTCTTAAATCCTTTCATCTTGAATGGTCCATATCCACAGTGAGGCCTAGTGTAGACTATTCTTGTATAACCCTCTGACACAAGAGTCAAGGATATCAGGTTTGCTCCTCTTTTCTCAGTAAAAATTCCCTTAGGAGTGTTATATCCTTTCAGGATGGCATACACATTTGTTGCATAATATGAGGGATTTATTGAACAGTCCGGGATCTCGAATTTATTGGTCCAAGGGATATGGGCACCGGCATGCAACTTTATTGAATGACCTGGATAGAAGATGATGTGCCTATACCAGCTGTACCCACAACTTTCTTCAATTATTCTTCACAACTTCTTTATCAAGACCACTTATAAAATTTCAAATTGCTTTTGTTCCTTCCCATCCTTTAAGGGAAAAGGCATGTCATTAATTCCATGTTCATCATATTTTTCAGCTTCATCAACAGTGTTTCGACTAGTAGGCTCATCTTTATCTTTAAGAACACCTATATTCTCGTCATAATCTAGAATTGTCATAACCTGAATTTTTGCAGAATTTAGTGATTCTTCATGAATAATTTCTGGAGATTTACTTTTTTCTTCCTTTCTTTCACCTATAGTTGTCACGTATCAACTTTGATTTTCTGTTTCATTCATGTTACTATGGACTTCCCTTGTTGCCTCTGCTGACAGAGGTTTTGTTCTTTCTTTGTATATAATAACAACAAAATCATCATCATCATCTTCACTTAGATCATCATCTTGATCTATATCATTCTCATCCACATCAAGACCAACTTCATCGGAATCATTATCTTGATCATTTCTACAACATCTTCATTTTCATTATCATCATTCTGGTCAAAATCTTCTTTTCCTGCTTCACCTTGTTCTGTTTTCTCACTGTCGCGATCATTTTCCTTATTATTGATTTCCTTTAGACATGCTTTAACTTCTAAACATGATTTTTCTAATCGCTGAAATACTTCTTGAATTTTATTAAACTGCTCAACGCAATCAGGATGTTAACATAATGGCACATTGTGTGGCGAACAACATTCAAAGACTTGCATGATTATATTGTGCGCCATGGCTCTGATACCACTGAAGCATCAAAACTGATAGCTTGTCGGTTTGAATGTAAAAATACACAAGAGGTATTTGTAATAATTTATTAATATATAAAAATGTATAAGTGATGAATGTTACAATGAGGATCCACATATATATACCTAAATAGGTATCCTTTCGTGATTGGGCAAGTCTTTTAGACATGCATTTTCACTTAATGACTATTTAACATAATCAATATTTGATTATTTATAATTTACATTTATTTTATTTATTTACTTGCTATGAATTATATTCACAACACTTCCATTGCTTCTAAAAACAGCAAAAATTGCACTCGACCCAAAATAGGTTGGACAAGAGATGTCATTTCTTAGCTTCACCAATAGGAGATAGTGGAATGGCTGACCCTTCAAAATATCAACATTATTAGTAGTACTTTCATAACTAAATTTAAAGAGAATATTGAGATACTATTGAGTGATAGTGGAATTGAGAATAAGAAAAAGATGTTTTACTACAAAGAAAGCATTAACCACATGTTTGAAGATCAAAACTATCTTTCCATTGTTGCTAGTTTAAACATGAAAATAAATATTGCAAAGATTAGACAAACTCTCATGAGCTTTATAGTGAAACAAGGAATTAGACAAGACCTAGAACACTTTGGCACAAAAAAACAAATAAAATATGTGAGACTAATAAAAACGGAGGATGAAAAGGATTTTCTCTTGGCGTGTTCACCCTACATAAGCATTATGTTTGATTTTCAACACATTTGCAATACAAATGATCATTAAGTACTAACCTGTAAAAACGAGGAAGAACTTAGAAAAATTATTTCCAAATTATTTTATCATAAAAACAACATATTAAAACAAAATAATTAGCTTCTGTTTTATTTATTTATTCATTTTAGGGTCCAATAAAACAAAGCTGTATCAGTGGATAGAAATTATTATCGTCATCATATTGAAAATTTTATTTATTTTCTTCTAAAATTTGTCAAGTCACACCCGAGTTAAGGGCTTGCCAAGTCCAAGCCGACACTGACTTTTTTGGATTTTTTCGTAAGGAGGCATGTCATCTGGAATAGTCAGATGGCTTGGGTCTTTTGGAATTTAGTTATTTCTAAGATTTCCATCCCTTCTGTCAGCCCTTTGAATTGGAAGGCAGTCATTCAGGGCACAGATAGATGACTTGGCAAGATGATAGAGAAGTATGGCATACTATTCAACTATTGGGGATCTCTTTTCTCAGAAAACAGAGACGTAGGAAAACATTTAAGAAGAATACACCTCGTTCCCATCAGTTCCCAGTTATCATGAAATTATTTGACAAAGATGTAGGCTCTCCAGTAGGTTGACATGCTGCCACTGGTCACATATGTCTGAAGAAGTCTGTATAGTTTTTGCCAATATCATTGATTTGTACACTTATCCACTTGATGTAGCTTTTTTTGTAGTAACTAAATTATGTAATATAAGATGCAAGTTTTCAAAAGGAACTTAAAAGGAAAAAGAGATCATTCAAAATACACATTACAAAGTAACGCAAATTGCAACTTAACCTAGGGATCAAATGATATAATATTCTAGGTTCCAAAGAAGTTTTAAAATTGCTACGATGTTGTGAAAATATATTTAAAGAATATTAGTGTTTTTCAAATAGTTGAAATTCATATAGCCTAGTGCGCTAGCTTGAGTGGTTGGGTGCTTTGAGCTTTATCTGGGAGACCTTGGGGTCAACTCCCAAATCTCATGGCCTCTGTTGCAAGCCTCACTTGCTGTCCCTATTGGGCCAGGCATCATAATCAACACCAATGGGTTTGCATTGGGTATCATCCATGAAATGCAAGGAATTGTGTGGGAGTTTCTCCACTAGATTTTCCTTGGGAAAGGAGGTTAAAAATCATGTGCATTTATGAATCATGCAAGAAAGATTGACATACCTTTATGCCACCAAGGTTCATTGTGTCATCTGCACGACCATGTGCTCGATAATATCCTCCTGTAGTTCGCTCAAATTCATCGCCATGCCTTCTTAATGTCTACAAGCATAGAATCAAATTTTGAACAACTAGAAAGCATATATAACATATGTTACTCACTAAGGTAACAGGTAAATTTGAATATCCAAAATAGTATTTGGTAGGAATCAAGTAGAACTATACATTACATGAAAATAAGTGCTAATTAAATTACAAGGTACCTTTCCATTGTGATGCGGCATATTTTTGAAGTAGACATCATAATGGTTGGCATTTAATAATGTCGTTGAAGCACCCAAAATTGATGGGTCAAGCGCGAGCTCACCAATGCCAATCTTATCTTGAGGCTGTAAATGTCAACAATTAACAATTGTAACTCGTCTAGTCTAGAATATGAAATTAAGTCATCTCTTAATTTAATTTTATGCAAACGCGAAAACAATGATTGATGAGACATCATGCACCAAGAGAAACAAGCCTCTCTAACGTCCAGACAAAACTGCATTTGCCATATCCAAACAACAGTTCTTTTGGGCAAACCATCTGTTACAAGATTGGGCATTCTAACAAAACTGAACTTCGATGAATAGATCATCAAAACTCTTCAAGCTGTTGTTTTGCCAAATATTTTTATCAGCTTCCACTAACAACTTGACCTCCTTATATTCAGAAAAAGAACTGGTGGCTATCTCACATCCAATCAGTTTTAGGATGCTTCTTTACAAGTCAGTATCAAACCTAGTCAAGGTAAAGAATGGGTAGTAGGTCTCCTTGTTTCAAATGTTTTTAATTTCTCTTCTCCACTGGAATTTAGATTAGAAGCAAAGCATGAAGCAACCAAAAAGCTTAATTCACTGCATGATGCACAAATTCTAAAAGGTTAGAATAACCAGAGAGAAAATATAATAATAAAGAGATAGAAAAGCAAAAGGGTGCCCATTTTCTGCAAAACAACATCATTCATGTCACCAGAAGATAAGGTTGGCTGCCCTAGTAAGGGGAATAAAAACCATACATCAAAAAGGCCTGTTATATTCCAGCTAAAATAGAGACAGAGCAGCCACAAAGGGCATCCTACAACACCAAGAAAGTACAGAAACCCCAATATTTCCTCATTTAATCAACATAAATTCCATCTTTGCATTTATAATAATTGACAAAGGATTTTAGCATCAAAAGAAGAGCAACTTCGAGAAAGAGTGGTGTTTCCATTTTAATTATTATTTTCAATATTTTTCATTGACTCATTTCCTTACTGTATTTGTTTACGAGAAAGGAATGAATCTTCATAATGATGTAACAGCATTTAAAGGATCTATTTTCTAAATTATCAAAGGGGTAGCCTGCATATTTTGGAGGGTCAATGACCAGCATATAGAGCTAATTTTAGAGCAGTAACCTGCTCAGAACTTTCAGCTATATAAACAAACTTGAGCTTTCAGCAACTAACTTGCATAACTTCAACTACAGAATCCATGATGCAAACAAAAGAATGTGAAACCAAAACTATACTTGTACAAAAAAATTCCACATTTCAACATTCTGGACCCCTTCTGGAGAATGGTTTTGGATTATTTTTGTGGCCATTTGTTAACCTACTTACATTGGAAGCACTGCGTACAATATGTGGTTATGGCTCAATGCTGATGGACTATCTTCATATTTGTGTAGAGTTACATGGGGATATATTCCCAAAGGTAGGGCACATGCTCCTCACACTCACCATTGATCCAGGAGGATTCCTACAACTGATCCAAATGGATGGTCTTAAATGTGTTGAGAAATCTAGGGGCAGCAATGTAAGGATGATTTCTCTTATAATGATAACTGTTTGTGAAGACTTTTTACTTTTCTTGATTAGGTTCTTTTGCTTGATTAAAATTATGCTTTCTTCATCAACCAGCTACCAAAACATAAAGAACAATGAGATAGAGGAAACAAGATATAGGCTATCAGCCAGGGCCAAAACCTCTCCAATCTTAAGAGGAAAACCCACCGAATTCTTCTTCTTATAGAATCTTTAATTCATGAATTCCAAGACCCTTGACCTAAGAACCTCGCCAAAACCAAGTAAAACTGCTTCCTTGAACAATTCTCCTTCTTCTTCAAGTCAACGATGGTCAAACTGTCTTCTATACCACTGTTCTTGGCTTCTTCTGAATTTCGGCTTCTTAACACAGACCTACAACTTTCGGCCCACCTGTAATTACCAAGATGGCGCACGTGTGAACTTGATAGGGCAGATCTATGAGGCTTTCTTCCTTCCCTAGGCTTGCACCCTCTTCCTTGTGACTTCGACTAGTGCTTATGCTTCCTTCTTGCCCCTTATCTTGGCTCCTTTGAAGTCTTATGTAACCTTACTGCAGAAACCCTAGCTGCAGTTACTCGTGTGAGTAGAGGGACCCAAAAACAGCACGAAAAAACTTTTGATCTTCTTCTTCTTATTTTTGCTAGATGAGAGGCTTCCTTCCTTTTCTCACACTTTGAGGATGCTTGATTGATGTCTCCTCAAGAGTGGTAGAGTCCTCCTTTATATAGACTTTTCACCCATGTAATTAGGCCAACTTGTCATCATGTCTAGGCCGACATCTCTTTCTCGTTAGGTCTATAGCTCCTTTTGAAGGCCGACTTATTGTGCACTTGTGACGACATCTTGGAGGGTTTTTTTGACTCTTACAATGACAAAAAAAATTCATTACGATATGTAACATGCCCAAGAAGGGTCCTTCATACATGACAATGACTCCTTAGACTTGTAGACTCAATGACAAGTCCTAGAAGCTCTCAATGGGAGCTTAACCTAAAAATAAATTCTCTTGAGCATGAAACCCATGCCTCAAGATCAACAATAATAAATTTATTTTTCTGATTACATTAAATACATAAAATCATGATTACATTTGTCATTATGAAGACTAAACCTAGTTACATATTCCAACAAAACGTTGATAGAAGTATCTCTATGTCAAAGAGCTCATCAAGAGCTTTCCAATGCAATTTGAATGGGTTCAAATGGACATTTTATGCGAAAAGGTATGGCCTTTATAAATTGAAAACAAAACAGGGGCAGCATTAACACATGACACACTCACATAATACATTGACATGTGGCATGACGATAGGATGACACATGGCATGGTGTAGGATGACACATTCCACAATGAAAGACTGACACACGTCACTTAGCTTGACACATGGCACACTCACAATCTGGCACATGGCATGACTACAAGCTTGCTACCCACCAAAAGTGGGTGACCCCATAGGAGAAAATTTTTCCCCCACACCTCGCATCTAATTAGCCAACCAAAAACCCTTACACCACCACTGGCCGCTGAAAAAGTACCATTCTCCGCCACCTGCATCAGTCATATACCTTCTCAACCATATGGCAAGAGCACATGGACGAAGGTGGGCTTCTAATCAAAAGGTACTTTATTCATTTTGCAAATGAGTGATTATGCATGCTTGTATTTGGGCTTTTGATATGGATTATCGAGTGACCTAGAAGGAGGGGATTTGATCATGATCTTGTTCCCTCACATTAAATGGGGGGTTAATCTTTGATCCTAGTCCAATGGGACCTCCTTTAATGGCCCAATGGTTATAGGAGGGGCACTACTTGGGAAGCCTTGATTGAGATAGTGTGTTCCATCTATCCCTATTCCATACTTACCAATTTCCATCTTACCTTACAAGCCCATATTCCACCTCCATTCTTTAGGTTTGATTGACCATTGGTTCTTTTGGATTTGACATCCATACTTCCACATACCTAAGTAGGGCCCAAAATTATTCCCGAGGAGTTTGATGCAACTAACAAAAAAGGAAAAAGCATATTATGGCGACAAAATAAAATAAAAGAATATCAAATGCAAAAGTTGGTCGGGACATACTCATTAGCATGTGGACAAAAGCCTAGCATGAATTGTACCTCACTCATTACGGACATCAACTAGTTCCTGAGCATAATGTTGCTCCCATAAATCAAAAAGGTAACCCTTGCATGTCCCAACCTCGATGGGCAATGAGCTACACATCATACAAAGCAAGCTCTAACCCTTGATACCCTTGTATGGTACCCCTCTCCAAGCACTGCTAAATCTTGTGGCAATAGTTTTGGAGCCCTTGTCGGGGAGGAAGTGAGTCTACCTCCCTGTAATCTAAAGATTAATCTTCATTTCCTTTGAAGGGAAAAATCTTTAACGACAAGATAGATCCTCTTCTGATGACTCCATTGGAAGAACGAAACCCTTGTTCCTCATTGAACTTGCAAATTCAATGCTAGTAGGGTAAACAAAACATCTCTCAAGGCTTTTTGAATTCACCCCGACAACTCCTTATTTGGTTACTATGCAAAACTCAAGGCAATGGCTCCTTGGGATTTGCATGAGATGTTCCTTGCTTTGGATATCAAGGAGATCCTTGTATACCCAAATCATTCAAATATAAATTATACGGGAAATGCCCCAAAACTCAATGGTGATCCTTCTTCATTCTTGGATCATGATGTCAAATTTATCAGGTACATATCAGAAGTCAACATGTCATGAAGATGTTCTCATGTGGTTTTTCATTAACTCCTTTGGGGATGACCAAAGTGACTGGCGCAGATGTTTTGTAAACCTAAAATCATCCCTTCCATGACAATATTCATTGAATAATTCCTTAAGTATTGGGGACCGATGTGTCAATTTGAAGTTATTCTTCAAAATTTCACTATTGCTCTCCAAGAAGAGCACCTCCACAATCATATCAAAGTAGTTGAAGAGGATCATTGCCATTCAAGGGAAAGCATCACCATTGATCATCTTGATGATCTATTGATGAAGGAGAACAAGGTAGTGGTAGGGAGGAGCACCTTGAGCGAGAACCCTCCCTTCATCCTCTAGAAGAACACTTTGAAAGTGATCTTGAAGATGACCCAGAGGATTGTTTGCCTGAGGTTGCTCATTACTGAAAGTTTCTAAGCTTGATTGTTGATTACTCCATACTCATGTTGAGGGAAAAGATCCATGGATTCCTCTTTTCTCGCCTCATCCATAACCCTTATACATGGTTTATCTTATTTTCCCACCTCCCACTATTATGATTCAATGTACCAATCTTGCAAAGGTGATTGTGATGTTTTATTGTTCTATCTCATAATGGCTCATAGGGACAAGAGATGTTATGTTTATCCAATGATATGATGGTTACATTAGTTATGTGACTATACTTAGCTCATGCATTGGATACTAGCATAGCATAGTAGTGTAGTCGCATTTGTTGAAATTTGGTATCGGAGGACAGGTGGTTCCCTTAGGCTTTGATCTTTGGCCTAGGGAAAAGTGTCCAAAAGATTTTAATTTTTCTCCTAAAGCGACTTTATAATTTTTATAAAGTTAAAATCTAATTTAAAAGTGACTTTAAGTGATAAAGTTACTAAGTCTAATTTTAAAGTGACTTTTATAAAGTCAATGAAAAATTAGAAAGGAAAAAGTGACTTTGGAAATAAATGACTAAGTGGGTCTTTATTAAAGTGGGTAAATTAAAAAATAGAAAGTGAGATTTAAATGTGCATTTAATCTCAGCAATTGATTTAAATCTATTTCAGCCATTGGATTTAGAGATCACCCAAAAGTCACTTGGATCACCCAAAAGTCACTTGGAGTTATATTAAGGGAGGAAAATGAGGAAAATATTACATTCGATTCAATTCTTTCATGAGTAGATTGAGAGAAGGATACAAAGAGAGTAAGGGTGATTTCTGGACAGTGAGCTGCGGAGTATCAGTAGTGGAGTTGCAGCAACGGTATTTTAGTAGCGGTGTATCAGCAGCTGAGTTGCAGCAGTCGTGTTTCAGCAACGGTGTATCAGCAGCGGAGTTTCTGTAGCCGTCCGTACAGTAGCCGTGCAGCATTGTGTTTCTGTTTGGAAATTTCCAGTGGGCTGTGAGGCTCAGAAATCAAGATAAGTTGGAAATTTGTTTGCTGATTTTGCTGATTTTCGCTGAAATTTCTCACTGTAAAAAGGGCATTTTCCAGAAATAAAGAAGAGCTCTCAAACTGGTTTTCCCCAAGAGTTGTAGGGGGTTTTTCCAGGGTCACGTTGACCAAAAATATCAGTGTTTTAATGTGTTTTAATGGGTGTTTATTATTGCTGATTTTTATTTCTGCAATTTCCAGCGTTCTGTAAATTTTCCAGAATTTGTGTTTTCAGCAATTTATTTTTTCCAGCCTGTTGAACGTATGCTTATGGGAAAGGGCATTTAACTACATGGGAGAAATAAGGAGAAACTGAAAACCGGGGTGGGAAAACTGAAATTTTTACAACACTGCATGTTGTGTGAGTATTTTAATATCATTCATATTATGTTTCATGCTAGATTAGATTGTATTTAGAAAAGATTTTATTATCTATATGGATTATTACTTTCATATAAAACATGGGCGATACCCTACGCCTAATGTACATGCTCCCAAACAAGTTGATTTCAATGTGCAGGTTATAGGTATGTGGTCCCAAAGATTGTTGGAGTTCTCATGACAACTAAGGCCAAACTCCATGTGGGTCATCTTATTTATGACCGCTGATATTTTTCTTGGACTCCCCTCATTGAGAGGTGTAGGTTTGATCCAAAGATCATCCGATTCTGATAAGTATTCATGGAGATATGAATTTATTTGTGTTATAGGGCAATTCGTCAAGGTCGGCCAGCAACTAAACTGCCCCCACTTTTGGTCCACATTTTGGTATAAATACAAGTGCCTTGCAAGTCATTTGTACACACAACTCTCTTGAGATTTATTTTTCTCCATTTGCTTTGGGTTTTAGTGGAAAGAAGAATCTCTAAGGGATAAACATTGTCCTAAAGGATGCCCTAAACATAGTCCTAGATGATGCTCTAGCAGCTCTATGCATGACCTAGATCTAGGACGCAGTCAACCCTAATCCAATACGTTGTCAAGGAAGACACAGTCATATTGTGAAGAAGACAACCCTAATCCTCTATGTTGTCAAGGAAGACAGCCCTCATCTACTATGTTGTCCCAAGGGTGACCTAACTGCAGTTATGGAGATGCTCTAAATACGCAGCCATGGGAATGAAGGCAAAAACCCTAGCCGTGGGTCTAAGGAGGAGAGATGCCCTAATCTTAGTTGTTATGCTGCCTAATGGAGATGGTACCTAAACGTTGTCTTAGAAGAGAAGTTCTACACAAGTAATGCCCTCACTGCCATGGAGCTCTCACACTTAAATGCTGAGGTAAAGAAGCCACCTTCAACGATCCTTAACGTTGTTCTCTAATTGTTGTTTTTATTGTCATAGATTGATGTCTTAATGGAAGCCTATTGTTGTCACCTAAACGCTGAGAGGAGAAGACATTGGCATTGCTATGTGCTAGGCTGCATGCCATAGCACTATAGCTAGCCACCTTGAATATGACAGTTGGACATATAGTGCAGCATAGTGCACAATGGGACAGCAATGGTACAATGGTACAACAATAACAATATGACAACAATGGAACATGGTGCAGCATATGGTACAACAATGGGACAACAATGGTCAATGGCATATGGTACAGCAATGGGACAGCAATGGTACATAGTGCAACAATGGTACAACAATGTGACAGCAAAGGAACATGGTGCAGCATATGGTACAACAATGGTACATGGTGCAGTATGGTACAACAATGGGACATCATGGTAATGATGGGCATATAGCAGCGACGAGAATGTATTGCAACAGCAGGATGATGAGATATTGCAGCATGCATTTGGGTGCAGCATAGTGCAATGAAGAGCTCGGCAGAGTGCAGCATGAGGAGATAGAGTACAGTGATGGGTACAATCATGATTAGTGAAGCATGATGAAATGCAGCATAGTGATGATGGGTGCAGCATGGTGCAGCGTGATGATGAGGTGCAGCATGGTGATAGAGTAACCTTGGAGAATCAGTTGAAGCAACATGTCTTCAACTGAGTTCAGCCCTCACGTATCATCTTCTTAGAGATGATCTATGCTCTTATTTAGATAAGTCAAAGTGTTGACTTCTGTTGTATATGTACTATCTCTCTCTCTCTCTCTGCTGAACTATTGAAGAACGTATAAGAAGAATTGATCAAGGGTTTCCCCACATTGGGGTTTATCCTTGGCTAGCGCCACATCTTGTGTTCTCTTGTCTTGGCTTGTCTTCTGCAATTTATGCTTACGTTCTATCTGCAATTTACTATAATGCTGATGTGATTGCTAATTTGGAAAAGATATTGAGCTAACTGTGAAAATTGAAATAAATTGCTCAAAGCATAGAACATACCTAAAATTAACATGGTATCAAAGCTGAGGTGAAGACAAAGCCCAAGAAAGAGTGAAAGAGCAATCACCAAAGATAGTTGGGAAAGGACAAAAGGATCAATGGATTCCTCATTCCTTTTCAAATTCACCAAGGATGAAGTCAAAGCAAAAAATATTATCCGAGTGGCGCAGTGGAATCTTCTGATGGCCTACCTAAAAATCACTTCAATGGGAAGTTCGGATCTCAGGGTGGAAGGAAAAGCAGATGCCTTGTTTGCAATAAGTTCAGCCATTATGCAAAGGAGTGTCCGAATGGTAGGCACACATCACTTGATGATGATAACAATCATTCCAGGGACATCTTCAATGATTAGAGGAATGACAGGTAATGCAGGTCATCAAGGAAATAGTCAGCTCTTCGAAGAAAGCAAGGGACCCCAGGTATGAAGAATCAAATGTTGTTTCTGATAAGATAAAGAAGCATTATCTTATATTTGGGAATCTGGCTTATTGATTGTAGTGCTTCAAGGCACTTCATCCGATAGAAGGGTGCTCTCTCTAATTTGGTAGAGATGGAAACAATCATGGGATTATACCTGGAGTCAATGCCACCTATCTCGGAAAGGGTGTAGGGAATGTTACCTCTCAATTGAATGAGGGTAAATCGATTCATTTAAAAGCAGCTCTTTATGTACGTAATCGCAAGAACCTAGTGTCCATTTCGGCAATATGGAAGTCAAAAGTTTCAAGGTGGCATTCATCGATGGAAAGGTACGTGTTTGAAAATGGAATTTTCTAAGATATTTTTATTCAGGGTTGGCAACTTGCATCAAATTGCAGGAAGTCCATTAAGGACCATGTCAGTTAACATATCTCATCTATAGCACCAGAGGTCTACTTCTTATGAGGCTCTACCCAATGTGAGTCAGATGGTGACAGGGATGCTTGAATTCAAGAAAAGCATGAAGGTACATGTCCAAGATGTACCGAAGGAAAATCTTACAAGGGGACCATTCCCCTCATGTAGCAGGTCCACAGGTTTGGAACAACCCGAGGAGTTTGAGATTCATGATCGGGAATCTCATGTATGCAGGTGGAAGAAAGCCCTCCATGGCTTGAAGCAAAACACCCCGGGCTTAATATGAGAGGATTGCTAGCTGTTTGATGAAGCTGGGATTCACTAGGAGTTGAAGCCGATCCTAACCATTGCTTGAAGATTCTGGATGATAGACCTCTCGTACTGGCACCTTATGAGGACGACCTCTTTCTGACAGGTGCAAACCCTCTCATTTGCAAAAGTAAGAGGGAGTTGGATTTCGGATTTGGAATGGTGAACTGCAAGCCCGTGACCTGATTTGGGAAATGCCACTTAGTTTCATAAGCTCATTCTAGCATTGACGTTCTTGGAGAACTCCCATCCGGATATATGTTTTGCAATTCGCATGTTGAGCTCCTATATGGTTGAGCCTCACTAGATTGGTGCTAAGAATCTTCTGAGATATCTTCGAGGCACAATCTCTCATAGATTGAGATACACTGCCAAAAATAAGAAGCTGCGTGATTATTCAAATGCTGACTGGGTAGGCAGTGTGGAGGATCGCAATAGCACTTCTGAGTGTTGGTTCTCTTTTGGTTCTGCTTCGATATCTTGGATGAGAAGGAAGCAAAAGTCGGTTGCTATTTGTACCGCTGAGACTGAATACATAGCTGCGAGTATGACCTCGTGTGAAGCTGTTTGACACATGATGGATACCACCGTGATCTTCTGTGACAACCAGAGGGGGATTCGACTGTTGAGGAATCCCATGTGTTATGATCGCAACAAGCATATAGGCATCAGGTACCACTTTATCTGGGATATGGTACATCGATGTGCAAGAAGGCTCCATCACATTGGGACTGATGTGTAGGTCACAGACATTCTGTCAAAACACCGAGGAAAGGTCAAATTTGTGACTTTCCATAACGACTTGGAGACGTTGAGAGACCCTCTTATGAGGATCCTGTATGATGCATTCATTGAGCTCTGGGAGCTCCGGGGGGCTTGGGGTACTTCTTGGAGCAACAAGCAACCATAGGGCGACTCACCCTCCCCTAATGGTGCGATGTGTACAGGGTGAATGGTTCAGCCTTTCCCTGTGATACCCCATGGCGACTTATGGACAGGATGAGTGGTTCTCCTATCGAGGCATCCTACCCATGCAGTTTGGGACTCATGGGAAATACCTCTCATTTGGTCAATGAGTAGGGAAATGGGGTTAGGGACCATAGTAGTACCGATGGACGCATCGTGTATCTACTGTACTCCCTATGCTAGGATGACCAACATTGATCTGAGATCGATTGGAACTGGCTTCGGGTCAATAAGAGTGATATAGCTCACGCTCTCTTGGAACTGATCTAGGATTAGTATGACTAGTTTGAGACACTCTCTTTTGATATTTTCTGAGATCAATAAAAATAACTTCAGGTCAGTATGAGTGGTTTGAGACACTCTCTTGTGATATTGATCTGGGATCAATTGGAACTGACTTCGGGTCAGTAAGAGTGATATAACTCGCTCTCTTTTGGAACTAAACCGGGATCAGTAAGACTGGTATGACACACTCTCTTCATATGGGACTGACTTCGGGTCAGTAGAGAAAGGTATGAGACATTCTCAATCAATTCTTCTTCTTCATGGTTCAGCAGAGCAAAGCAGAGCAGTGCAAGGAACTAACGACAAAGATAGTACAGTCTAGTAGATGGATTAGCAAATGGAGTTCTCCCTAGTTGAGAGGGAGTGTTAAAATTGGCAACTAGGGCCAAACTCCATGTGGGTCATCTTATTTATAACTGCTGATATTTTTCTTGGACTCCCCTCATCGAGAGGTGTAGGTTTGATCTAAAGATCATCCGATTCCGATAAGCAGTCATGGAGATATGAATTTATTTGTGTTATGGGACAATTCGTCAAGGTCGGCCAGCAACTAAACTACCCCCACTTGTGGTCCACGTTTTGGTATAAATACAAGTGCCTTGCAAGTCATTTGTACACACAACTCTCTTGAGATTTCTTCTTCTCCATTTGTTTTGGGTTTTAGTGGAGATAAGAATCTCTAAGGGATAAACGTTGTCCTAAAGGATGCCCTAAACGCAGTGCTAGATGATGCCCTAGCAGCTCTATGCATGACCTAGATCTAGGATGCAGTCAGCCCTAATCCAATACGTTGTCAAGGAAGACGCAGTCATATTGTGAAAAAGACAACCCTAATCCTCTACACTGTCAAGGAAGACATCCCTCATCTACTACGTTGTCCCAAGGGTGACCCTAACCACAGTTATGGAGACGCCCTAAATACGCAGCCATGGAAATGAAGGCAGAAACCCTAGCCGCAGGTCTAAGGAGGAGAGATGCCCTCATCTTAGTTGCTACGCTGCCTAATAGAGATGGTACCTAAACACTGTCTTAGAAGAGAAGTTCTACACAAGTAATGCCCTCACTATCATGGAGCTTTCACACTTAAATGTTGAGGTAAAGAAGCCACCTTCAGCTATCCTTAACGTTGTTCTCTAGCTGTTGTTTTGATCGTTATAGATTTTTGTCTTAATGGAAACCTATTGCTGTCACCTAAACGCTGAGAGGAGAAGACATTGGCATTTCTATGTGCTAGGTCGCAGGCCATCGCAATATAGCTAGCCACCTTGAATATGCCCGTTGGATGTATAGTGCAGAATAGTGCACAATGGGACAGCAATGTGACAGCAATGGAACATGGTGCAGCATATGGTACAACAATGGGACAACAATGGTCAATGGTGCAATAATGGTACAACAATGTGACAACAATGGTACATGGTGCAGTATGGTATAGCGATGGGGCAGCATGGTAATGATGGGCATAAAGCAGTGCGAGAATGTATTACAGCAGCAAGATGATGAGATATTGCAACATGCATTTGGGTGCAGCATAGTGCAATGAAGAGATCAGCATAGTGTAGCATGAGGAGATGCAGTGTAGTGATGGGTACAGTCATGATTAGTGAAGCATGATGAAATGCAGCATAGTGATGATGGGTGCAACATGGCGCAGCACAGTGAGGTGCAGCATGATGATGAGGTGCAACACAATGATAGGTGCAACATGGTGATGGAGTCACCTTGGAGAATTAGTTAAAGCAACATATCTTCAACTGAGTTCAACTACCTCATGTATCATCTTCTTAAAGATGATCAATTCTCTTATTTAGATAAGTCAAAGTGTTGACTTCTGTTGTATATGTACTATCTCTCTCTCTCTCTCTCTCTCTCTCTCTCTCTCTCTCTGCTCAATTATTGAAGAACATATAAGAAGAATTGATCAAGGGTTTCCCAAGATTGGGGTTTATCCCTGGCTAGCACCACATTTTGTGTCCTCTTGTCTTGGCTTGTCATCTGCAAATTATGTTTATGTTCTATCAACAATTTACTATTATGTTGATGTGATTTCTAATCTGGAAAAGATATTGAGCTAACTATGAAAATTGAAATAAATTGCTCTAAGCATAGAACATACCTACAATTAACCTAAGTCACCGGATTTGTCCTAAACCCCCTACGAATCCCGAATCCGGCGAATCCGACACGATTCGGTCCGGATTTGTGTCCAAATCACAGGACACGTCATGTCCGTTTTGGACACGTCGTGTCCGAGGGCGTGTCGAGATTTTCAGGGGCATGTCGCGATTTTAGGACACGTGTCCGGTTTCCAGGACTCGCTAAGCTCAGTGCGGGAAAGAAAAGGGCATGTTTGCTCTGTAATATTTTCATTTGGCAAGTGATTTGTGCTATTGCAGCAAGGAGTAGAGCATTTTGGCAGCTTCATGATCAAGTCTAGGCCCTAGTATTGATATGCTATTCATGG
>APFE030463450.1:213326-230804 GCA_000404065.3 Pinus taeda | reverse complement strand
TATATAACGTGTCCTGTTCCGGGGGGTCAGCGTGTCCGAATCCGACACCACGAATCTCAAATCCTATGTGTCCCGAATCCCCGTGTCAGGTGACTTAGCAATTAACACATATGAGTCATGTGCTCTATGGTGAGCTCATGTCCCAATTGGAGTGACACGTTACCCACCATGAGTGGGTGACCCCATTTTGGAAAATGTAACTAGGTTTAGTTTTCAATAATATATTTGAGTCATCATGCAATGTCCTTGTCAAAAGAATAAAGAAAAGAAATGTTATTATTATTATTATTTAGTAAATCATAGGTTTCATGCTTGGGTCATCATGTTTTAGGTCAAATTCCCCATTCAGGACTTAGGATTTATTCTGAGTTAATAGAATCATTGTACTTTTAAAGAGGCCCTCCTTGAGCTTTTGAATCATGTAAAAAGGTTTAGTATTGAGTCAAAAATGAAATATGTTTCCTCCACACCAAGTCGGCCTCAAGGAGGGCTATTCGTCCTCACCTACGGGCTATAAAAGAAGCAATTTGAATTCATTTGGAGTATAGCATCTCAAGCAAGTTCGATATCTTTCTGGAAGCCGGAAAAAGTGTGAAGTGAAGGAAGAAGGCTAAAGAAGTTCGATTTTGGTCAAGGTGAAAGAAGAAAGGAAAATCAAAATTTTGGTGCATCTCTCTCTCTCCCCCTCGTGCCCTAGATTGGAAGATTGAAGTTCTCTTGTTGATGCTACTACCAGTTGTTGCATGTTGTTGCTGCTAGAACAACTATAGGTCGAAGTTGTTGTTGTTGAGTGTTGCTGCCTCAGGACGCTGTATTGGGCCAAGATCGAACTTTCAGCCAAGATCGAAGTCTCCAAAGCCAAGTCGAAGTTATTGAGTCCAAGAAAGTCTGCATAGTGCTGCTACTACTACCAAGTCAAATAGGATCATCTGCAAAGGAAGAAGAAGCCTGACTTGGTGTGGAGGAAAGTTTGTGTCAAGGTCTAGAGTCTAGGATTATCTCAGGAAAACTATTGAAAGAAAAATTATTGACTAAGTTTCCCCTAGAGAAGGGTTTTCCTTGGTTGTGTGCCTGTATCTGGTGTCCATTGATTTATGTGTTATTGCTTTGTTAATTGCTTGATGAACTAAAAGGAAAGAAGATTTAAAGGAAAGATAATAAGAAATCAAAAATATCACAAGTAATTATCAAGTATAAGAAAATATTTTTGCCTTTCTGATTTTCTAACATGGTATCAGAGCTTTTGTGAAGAAAGAAGAAAAAGGAAGTCTCAAGAACTTGATCAAGGAATCATTCAAAAGGATTATTCAAGGGAAGAATTATACTATCTTCAAGGACAATGTCTAACACAATCAAGGGAAAGAACAAATTTGAAGAAGCCTCAAACTACAAGTCTTGGATGAGGAGGATTGACCTCATTCTTGAAAAGAACAAGGTAGTAGACTTGGTCAGAGGAAAAGTAAAGCCTACAAAAGACTCCAGTGATGTTGATAAAGTGAAGTTCAAACAATTAGAATTAGTGGCCATGACTCTGATGGTAGAAGGAATAAAGGACAACCTTGTCCTATTCATAGCCAACATTGACCATTCTCAAGAAATGTATGAGGCCTTGTCAAATTTATTCACTATTAAGAACATTGGTCAAGTAGCAACCCTGAAGAATGAACTAAGGACCAAAAAGATGACTAAAGAAGACACAATGGCCTCCTCCTTTGTGAAAATAGTAGGAATCAGAGATGATCTTTTGGCCATTGATGAAATTGTTCCAAACAAAGAACTTGTGATCACTGCTCAATTAGGATTGCCACCTTCTTGGGGTGCATTTGCTATAGGACATAACAATCCAAGGAATAAGAAGAGAGAAAGACATCAAGCTAATATTGTTGAAGAAGAAGACCTAAAGAAAGCCAAACCCGAAGAATCTGACATAAGGGACTTACACTATTAAGTCCTTTGCTTTTAGTCATAGATATTCTATTTTATATTTTTGATGTTTAGAATTTATAGGTTTTAACATGTTTTTGGAAAAGACGTTTTTTGTTTTTATAAGTTTATAGGTATCCCTCAAGCTTTGGAGGGAGCCCTCAACATCTCCCAAAGATAAGTATTTCATTTGCTTTCAGTTTTTGGTTTCATGTGCTTATTCAAGTTTTCTTTATATTAAATACTAATCACCTTTCTACCTCTATTGTCTTGATTAGGAAAAAATCTGCTATATCCTTAATGAGTATAGAAGAGGGCCTCCCAAGACAAGGTTTGTCGAGGAAAAAAGGTATGCCTTAAACTACAAAACATTGATCTCTTTATAATAAAGTTTTATTCATTTGATAATCTATTACTAACATCGTTATGTCTAGCTATATTGAATCATAATGATTCTTGTTTTGGGTGATTCATCATTTGATAAATCTAACGTCCTCATATTCTTGATTGATTTTATAGAACCCTAGACAATTTTTCTAAAAAACCCTAACTTAAGGGTATGCTAATATTAATGTCTGGAACCCTAAAACTGCTTAAGGTTATTGGGAAATTCTATTTAAAGTTCTTATTGATGATGTCATGTTTGTGGTTTCGATACGATCATGAAAACCTAACTTGTTAGGGTTGAATGATGTTGTCTAAGATCCCAAACCTTTGAAGTTTTGGTATAGTAGGTTTTGCTTTGTTATGTTATGAAACCCTACATCTATAGGGTTTGGTTGGGTCTATAAGCAAAACCCTTATTATGCAAGGTCCTAGGAATGAAACCATATGTATGTGTCCATTGGTTGAATCCCCAGCCTGATCTAGGTCGATATAACCCTTGTGTATTACTCTTGTCTAACATATGATATGATTATGCATGATAATGAATTCCTAGATATATGTGTTGACCTAATTATTGATGGTCATAAGTCTTAGGGTTTAATCTAAGCCCTTGATATTCTAGGATAATGTTGTTTGGGAAATCTAGGGTTTTGCAACTAAAACGTAGTAGTAGTTAAATTCTTTAGTATGTGTGATATGAAAATCTGAAATCTATGAATTTATATAGTGATTGTTGAGATTGTGTAAATGAGAAATCTAGGGTGTACATCAAATCCTAGTAGAAGCTAGTTATGTTGTTGATTAAGCTGTGATTGGTTTTGATTGTTGAAACTATTGTATAAAATCTAGGATATGTATGAAATCCTAGTAAGGAGTCTAACATATGAATTCAGATAGTTATTAGATGCATTACTTGTTTGAATTGCTTCTAGAGTTTGCTATATGAAAGAACTTGTCATATCATTGAAAGAATATTGAAACCCTAGATAAGTTTAACATTTTGATTAGTTGATATGATTTAGGGTTTGTAACAAAATTCGAGCAAGAAGTTGAAGTATAGTCTCTTGATAATTAGGTTTGTAAATTCTAATGCTTCCATTATTATAAGGTTTTGATATGGCCTAACTTCATGCTTCTATAGTTTGGTTGTACTCTAAGTTGTGCAGGTACGTCATCTTCAAGATGATCGCAAGTAAAGTTGATGTGATAAATATGATATATGAATGACACTGATAAGAAAGATGGAAGCCATGAAAGATTCTCCAATTAGAAGAAGCTAATCTCCTTGGGTTAAGAGGGAGCCTAGATAGAAGAAATCTCCTTGAGAATAAGAGGGAACCTGGATAGAGGAAATCTCCCTGGTTGAGAGGGAGGGCATAGCATAGTTTTGATTGGAGAATGAATTTTGAAGGTGTTAGCACTCCGTAGTTTTCCTAGGCTGAGGAGGAAAATTGCAAAGGTAACAACAAATCTCTTTTGGACCAGAATCTAGCCCTTTTGGCCTGGAGAAGGTTCTCTCACTTAATTTACATAAAAAAATATGATATTAGGCTAGGTAGTAAGCTCAAAGGGTTTTGTTTTTCCTATGTTGAAATATAGTCACTGTTTTTCCAACAAAACCTTTACAATATATTTGATATCCTTATACATCCTCAAAGATTTGATCCCCTACTCTAGGCGGTCAAATTCATTAATCAAAGCCAACTTTTACCTAAATACATTCAAAAACTAGTGCATATACTGAAATATAGAAACTGTTTTTCTTAAAACTAATCCTAATTTAATACATCATTGACATGAAAAACTGACCAATAAACACTAGACATAACTCCTAGGATAGTTTTCCATCTATTTACATGCTTAAAACTATTACTTAGAAGTCAAAATTCGAATATTTAAGACAAAATATGGTTGACTATGTCTGAGCCCAGCATCTACGGTAAGAAAGCTCTTTGATGCAAAGATTATTGTCCCTTTGAGATTTTCTAAGTGGTTGTCAAACCTAGTACTAGTGAGGAAGAAGACTAGAGAGATAAGGTTATGTGTGGACTTTCGGAACCTCAATAAGGTTTCTCTCAAGGACAATTACCCCTTGCCAAATATGGATCACATATTGCAGCGAGTAGTTGGTTCTAGCAGAATTTCATTGCTTGATGGTTTCTTTGGTTACAGCCATATTTTATTACATTCGGATGATCAAGACAAAACAACATTCACAACACCATGGGGAACATTCATGTATGTGAAAATGTCTTTTGGACTGATGAATGCAAGGGCAACTTTTCAAAGGGCAATGGATATTGCTTTTGCAAATAAAAAAGACAGGTTTATTGTTATCTATCTTGATGACATTACTGTGTTTTCTAAATCTAATGAAGATCATTTGTATCCTTTGAAGATTGTCTTTTAGAAGTGTAGGAAATGTGATGATTTTGGGTAGCATCGGATGAGCTCCAGCTCTGAAATTTTGTGGAAGGGCTAGAACACATGAGATCTCCAGAACCCAAAAATTGTTTGGAGAAATTCCACCCAGATGAGGATTTATTGAAATAATTAATATTTTTAATGAGTTCCTAAGTCTAAACTTAGGAAAATAAAAATATTAATGGGTATTAATAAAAATATGGGTTAGAAGCTTCTAAGAGACGAGGATAAGTCTGCTTTAATCTTGGTCATTGCTTAGGGACTTAATCTTGATCGTTGATTCATCAACAGAAAAGGTATAAGAGGCTTGAGGGTCAGTTGGAGATGCACTTGAGAGATCAGTGAGTTCGATTTTTCTGGGGCGAGGTTTGCTGAGAAAGTCAAACACACAGCAGAGAGAGGCAGAGAGACACCAGAGGAGGCAGCGCAGACCCAGGGAGACTAGCGTTGGGCCAGGAAGGGCCCACGCATTTCCAGCGCTGGGGTAGAGCCACCATCCAGCAGAAATCTGAATTCAGCCGAGGAGCAGCAGGATTAGCCGAGAAGGCTGACGTCAGAGATCCAGGAGGCAGAGGAGGCAACACAGTGTTGACGTAGTGTCCCAGTGTGCTCCACACAGGCACACGCAGCTACTACGAAGGGGCAACGTAGTGGTAGTTGGGGATAGCCAATCCAGTTGCCAAAACAGAGAGATTTTTACAATGAAGTGAGATAATCTCACTTAGGTTTCTGCCAATATATTTTTATCTCTGTAACTAGATTGCTGAGAGGGCATCCAAAGTTGTATTCAGAATTATTGCTTAATAATAGAAAACCCTCAGAGCTACTACACCAGTTTTCTTGCATTCGGTTTTTCTGGGGACATTTGTCCAAAAATAACATTGTCCCTTGTGTATTTGTCTCGTGCTATTTCAGTTCATGATCTGTATGTATCTGTAGTCTGTGACAGTGTTTTCATCGCTATTTAAATAATTAAATAGCTTGTTGAATGTAAAAACAAGTAGGAGATGATAAACCAGTGATTGCAGTAGGATTTTTGATGTGTAGATTCAAAAATTTTCAAATGGTATTAGAGCATTGCAGATCATAGGAAACTGAAGACACCAGCCGGGATATCCAGAGAATTTGTTGCAGACAGGCAGTTGTCTCGAGTAACAGCGTTGTACCAGAACCAAAGACACAGAGGGAGAGTGATGCAGTGCAGAAGAGGTGACGCAGAGGCTCACGCAGTGCTTGCCTCAGCATTTTGAGCTAGGTGAGGCTGACGCAATAGCTGGGAGGAGCCCACGCAGTAACTGCGTCAGCTGTTTAGGCCAACGCACAAGAAAAATAGGGGCAAATCAGGCTCACGCAAAGCCATGTCATCTCTCCGGACCAAGAAGGAGTGACGCAATGGCCAAGAGGAGTTGATCTAGCTCATGCAGTGATTGCGCAGAGCCAAAGGAGCTCAGATTCTTCAGTTGCCAGCACTGGGGGAGCAGAGAAGATTCAATCTCAGGAGCTGGTGGGACGCTATTACTGTTGGTGCAGAATGGTGTCTATGGAGAAAGAGTCGAGGTAGAGGGAATCACTGCCTTGACATATTTCTAGCCAAAGAAATCTAGATCTGGGTTGCAGCAGCAAAGGAGGATTGGAGAGGAGTGATTCGACATTTGGCCAAAGGATTTTTGTGAAGGAAATCAAGACTCAGAGGGAGTCTAGAGGAGCTTGTTCCTTAAAGGGTTTCTTGCGCCAAAGAAATCCAGATCCAAGTCTTGTTGGATTAGCAGCAGGAGAGGGAGAAGAGAACCTTTCTTATATTTGTTGCGCAGAGATGGCAGTCAATGGACTGAGGGATCGGGATAGATTGGATGGAGCTTCCAATTTTGTCATCTAGAAGGCCAAGATCCTAGAAGACCTGTTCAAAAATCGCATCAAGGACTATGCCTTGAAAGTAGTTGTTGTTTCGGTCGATGTTGATTCATTAAACAAGTACGAGGAGGCCCAGGCAAAGGCCAAGTGCATGATCATAGATGGGGTCAAAGGTCATGTAGTACCACACATTACTAAGAAAGAAACAGCAAGGGAGATGTGGGAGGCACTGACCACCTTGTACCAGGGCACTTCCATCAAAGAAAAGATGCTATTAGAAAATCAGCTAAGACAGTACCAGATGCAGAAGGGAGAAGAGATCGATCCCTTCCTCCTCGAGTTGCAAGGGATTAGAGACTTGTTGACTTCCGTGGGGTCTACAACAGATCATGAGTTCATGGTCAGGACTGCCCTAAGTGCAATCACCGAGGATTGGTTGACATTTGTCCAAAGTATCTTGGGCAGAACAACTCTCCCCAGTTGCGAGGAGATGTGGGTAGCTCTTCGGCAAGAAGAGATCAGGAGGTTGACCAAGGCGGGGGGTGTTGATTTTTGGTAGCATCGGATGTGCTCTAGCCATGAAAATTGTTGGAGAGGCTAAGGCACATGAGATCGCCAAGACCCAGAAATCGTTTGGGGAAATTCCACCCAGATGGAGAGATATTAAAATAATTAATATTTTTAATGGGGTTCCTAAGTCTAAACTTAGGAAAATTAAAATATTAATATGTATTAATATAAAATGGGTGAGAAAGTTCTAAATAACGAGGATCAAGCCAAATCTAATCTTTAGTCATTGATTAGGGACTTAATCTCGGCCGTTGAATTGTCAACAGGAAAAAGTATAAGAGGAGGCTTGAGGGTCAATTGGAGATCCACCAAGTTGATCAAGAATTCGATTTTTTGGGGCGGGGTTTGCTGAGGAAATCGAGTTACTGATCTATTACAGCGAGGGGCAATTCGGCAGAGGGCTGAGAATACATATCAAAGAGGTCGAGAAAGTGTCGGAGAGGCAACGCAGAGCCTAGGAAGGTTGACGCAGAGGCTGAGGAGGCCAACGTAGAAGACGCAGAGGGCTAAGAAGCTGACGCAGGCAACACAAAGGCTAGCAGTGCTAACGCTGGGTTGAAGAGGCAGCGCTGAGGAATTTTTGTGGGGCAAACTGGGAGTTGAGAGGCAGACGCATAGCCGTAGAGGGTGACGCAGTTCCGAAAGGAAGCTTGGAGCAACTTTCGTTGTCCAGCGAAGGAACTGTCTTATTTGTTGTGGGATCAATCATTTAGTTGTTGATCAGCCGAAATATCTGTCTCCGAAGAGAGGTACTTTTTCCAAGGAAAATCTCTGAAGGGTGAGCCATTTCTGGAACCCTAGTTGTATTAAGAAACTGCATAATAATAAAACCCTCATATTTGCTGCAACGGTTTTCTTGAATTGGGTTTTTTCCAGGGACGATTGTCCAAAAATAATGATGTCCCTTGTGTTATTGTCTCAATTATTTCAATTGTTTATTTGTATATGGGTGAAGGTTGCATTTGTGTTTATTTCGGTATTTATATTAATAAATAACATGTTAATGGAATGAACAAGTAGGAGATAATAACCCAGATAATGCAGTAGGGATTTCTAATGTATCAGAATTAGAAATTTCCATATGATATCATAGAACTGAAGACACCAACAAGAGAAATCTGAAGAATTTGCAGTAGAAGCAGTTGTCCCGAGAGACATTGTTCCAAAGCAGAAGCAACAAGAGAGGAAGTGACGCAGAGCCTGCATCATCATTTCGAGCCAGGAGGACGGTCAGCACAGAGGCAGAGAGAGCTAGATCAGACCTACACAGCGCCCAGTCATCTTTCTCAGCCAGGAAGGATTGACACTGTGTCTAGGAGGAGCAGATTCAGCCGTTATCGGGATTGCACAGAGCCTGAAACACTCAGTTTCTTCGGTTACCGGAGCTTCGAGAGCTGTGGGCAGAGTGTGATTTGAGGCGCTGGTGGGACGCTGTTTTTGTCAAAGCAAAACAGTGTCTAAGGAGGGGGGACCAAGGTAGAGGGAGTCACTACCTCGACGGATTTCTAGCCAAGGAATCCAGATCCGAGTTGCAGATGCGAGGATTGGAGAGGAGCGGTTTAACAGTTGGCCAAAGGATTTCCAGAAGGGAAATCAGGACTTAGAGGGAGATTTCTAGGAGGGGAGTAGAGAATCAGAGGGAGTCCATAAGAGGAGCTGAAATGGAAGTGAACGGACTAAAGGATCAGGACAGGTTGGACGGGGCTTCCAACTTTGTCATCTGGAAGGCCAGGATCCTGGCAGTCCTGTATTAACATCGCATCAAGGACTATGCCTTGAAAACCGTGGCTATCCCAATTGACCCAGTTGAGAACGAGAAGTATGAGGATGCAATGGCAAGGGCGAAGTGCATGATCCTAGACGGGGTCAAAGATTATGTCATACCACATATTGCTGAGAAGAACACAACAAAGGAGATGTGGAACATCCTAACCAACTTAGACCAAGGCTCTTCCGTGCAGCGGTAGATGTTATTGGAGAATCAATTGCGGTCATATGAGATGCAGAAGGGAGAGTAGATAGATCGATTCCTTCTCAGCTTGCAGGAGATTCACAACTAGCTTACTTCCATGGGGTCTACACCGAAACAAAATTTATGGTCAAGACTGCCCTGAATGCAGTCTCCGAGGAGTGGGAGACATTTGTCCAAAGTATTTTGGGCAGGGCTACACTTCCCGGTTGGAAGGAGATGTGGGCATCTCTTCGACAGGAAGAGATCAAAAGGATGACCAAGGCGGGGAGTAGTGGTAAGGGGGCTCGAGTCAAGAAAGAGGAGGATGTGGCTCTAGCATCTGCGAGACAACAAGGGAAGAGGAAGAAGAAGGGCATCTCCAAGGTTAAGTGCTTCCATTGTGGGGAGCTAGGACATTATGCATCCTAGTGTCATAGGAAGAAAAATAAGGAAGAGGCTTCTGATTCAAAGGCAGCTCAAGCTGAGGCAGAGAAAGAGGTCGAGAACGACGATGATTGTTCCATGAGTGCTTATGCACCTCTAGAGAAGAGGTGGGAAAACATTGAGTTGTAGTCAGGAAGACTACATACTAGGGGCAGGATCCTTGAGGTGCCCAAACTCTTGGATCACATACGGCTACGGGAGCCTTTAATGACAGTAGCATGATGACAGGTGTCGGGTGGAGCAAACTGTAGTGGAGTAGCAAGGCAATGCTTGAGTGCAAAAATCCAACACAGCGCAGTGGAGGTTGCAACAGTGCGAGAGGCACAGAGGTGTATGCAATAGCGTAGTAGCAGCAGAGGGAGCACATGAGAGAAGCAAAGGCAGCGTTGTTGGAATTTCTAAGTCTGACACGTTAGAAACCCTTCATGCAATTTGTTGATTTATTCCTACCTACTTGTTCTGTTAATTAACAAGTTATTTACCATGTAAATACTGAAAATAAACACTAGTGCATGTTGCTCAACATATTACAGATCAGCGACTAAAAGAAACAGAAACAAACACACCATATGATACCATTATTTTTAGACTAATGTCCCTGGAAAAACCCAATGGTTTTCTTATTAAGCAATATCAGAGTACAATCTGGGTGTCGAAACTGGCCTACCTAACAGAAAATTTCCTTGGCAGTAATATCTCTCAGTTTCTGACAAATCCTCTTCTGGCTGAAACCCTAGATAATCTTTCGGCAACTACTCAGCACAAATCTGCCCTAGAAACCCTACCATCAACCTCTCTTTGGACTACGTCAGTCCCACTCTGCTTCACATTAGCCCTGCGTCACCCCGGATGGGTCTACGTCAACCCTCGGATGCCCTATGTCAGCGCTTTGGCCCTCTGCGTCAGCAACACTAGCCTCTCTGAGGCTCTGCACTGCTCTCCTAGCACTATCTCTGCCTCTCTATCTCTCTATACTCAAATGCCCCTCAACTGCATCTCCCGATCACTAATTCTATCTCTCTTAGCAAACCCTGCTCTAGAAAAAAGAAGGACTGATCATTCTGGTGTCTTCTCCAAGTGACCCTCAAACCTCCTCTTATACTTTTCCTGTTGACATATCAATGGCCAAGATTAAGTCCCTAATCAATGGCTAAGATAAGATCTAATCTTATCCGTTGATTAGGGACTTACTCTTGGCCGTTGAATTGTCAACAAGAAAAGTATAAGAGGAGGCTTGAGGGTCAGTTGGAGATACACCAAGTTGATCAAGAATTCGATTTTTTGGGGCAGGGTTTGCTAAGGAAATCGAGTTAGTGATTTGTTGCAATGAGGGGCAGTTCGACAGAAGGCCGAGAATACATATCAGAGAGGCAGAGAAAGTGTCAGAGAGGCAGCGCAAAGCCTAGGAAGGCTGATGCAAAGGCAGCGAAGATTGACGCAGAGCCCGAGGAGGCCAACGCAGAAGACGCAGAGCGCCAAGAGGTTAACGGAGGAAGCACAAAGGCTAGTAGAGTTGACGCTAGGCTGAAGAGGCAGCGCTGAGGAATTTTCGAGGGGCATACTAGACGTTGAGAGGCAGACTCAGAGCTGTAGAGGGTGACAGTTCTGGAAGGAAGCTCGGAGCAGCTTTTCCTGTCTAGCTAAGGAACAGTCTAAGTTGTTGTTGGATCAATCATCCAGTTGCTGATCAGCTGGAATATCTGTCTCCGAAGAGAGGTACTTCTGCCAAGGAAAATCTTTGAAGGGTGAGCCATTTCTGGCACCCTAGTTGTGTTTAGAAACTGCATAATAATAAAACCCTCATATCTGTTGCACTGGTTTTCCCGCATTGGGTTTTTTCCGAAGACGATTGTCCAAAAATAACGGTGTCCTTTGTGTGATTGTCTCAGTTATTTCAATTGTTGATCTGTATATGGGTGAAGGTTGCATTCGTGTTTATTTCGATATTTATATTGTTAAAATTGGCAACTAGTGCCAAACTCCATGTGGGTCATCTTATTAATGGAAGTTGATATTTTTCTTGAATCCCTCTCATCGAGAGATGTAGGATTGATCTAAAGATCATCTTATTCCAATAAGTATTCATGGAGATATGAATTTATTTGTGTTATGGGACAATTCGTCAAGGTCGGCCAGCAACCAAATAAACCCCACTTGTGCTCAACGTTTTAGTATAAATAGAGGTGGTCTTCAAGTCATTTCAACACACTTGGGATATCTTCCTCTCTACTTGTCTTTGGGTTTTAGTAGGAGGAGAGATCCTAAGGGATAATGCTACCCTAATCCAGAGGGCAGAAACCGAAACTGCCAAAACTGCCGGAACTGCTAGGAAAAGCTAGAACTGCCGGGAATTGCCGGAATTGCCGTGAATAGCCGGAATTGTCGGAACTGTCGGGAATAGTCAGAACTGCCAAGAAATCCGAAACTGCCGAGAATAGCTGGAATTTCCAGAACTGCAGGAACTGTCAGGAATAGCCAGAACTGTCGGGAACTGCCGAAATTGCCGGGAATAGCCGAAATCGACGGAACTGCCCGGAACTGCCGGGAATAGCCAGAATTGCTGGAACTATTGGGAATAGTCGGAACTGCAGGGAACTGCCAGAGCATCTGTCTTCAAAGGAGAGCAACATGCAAGGGACAACTAACTAACATTGGGACAGTTGTATGGTACTTAGCAGCAAATACACCAAGCATGCAATGTTACAGCTAGCATGCAAGGGACAACTAACATGCAACAACACGCATGCAAAGAACAACAAGCATGCTAGAGCCAACAAGCAACCTAGGGACAACAAGCAAGCAAGATACAACCAGCACATAGGTCAGTATGGCAACATGGTGCACTAATGGCACATAGTGCAGTACAGTGATGGGTACAACTATAGTCATGATTAATGAAGCATGATGAGATGCAGCATAGTGATGATGGGTGCAGCATGGTGCGGCACAATGAGGTGCAGCATGATGATGAAATGCAGCACAACAATAGGTGAAGGAGTCACCTTGGAGAATCAGTTGAAGTAGCATGTCTTCAATTGATCTCATGTATCATCTTCTTAGAGATGATCTATGCTCTTATCTAGACAAGTCAAAGTGTTGACTTCTGTTGTAAACGTATTATCTCTCTCTCTCTGCTGAACTATTGAAGAACATATAAGAAGAATTGATCAAGGGTTTCCCCACATTGGGGTTTGTCCCTGGTTAGCGCCACATCTTGTGTCCTCTTGTATTGGCTTGTCTTCTACGATTTATGTTCATGTTCTATCTGCAATTTACTTTAATACTGATGTGATTGCTAATCTGGGAAAGATATTGAGCTAACTGTGAAAATCGAAATAAATTGCTCTAAGGATAGAACATACCTAAACTTAACATATATTAATAAATAACTTGTTAATGGAATGAACAAGTAGGAGCTAATAAACGAGATAATGTAGTGGGGATTTCTAATGTGTCAGACTTAGAAATTTCCACAAGGGGTAGCAACAAAGGAGCCCCGGTCAAAAAGGAGGAAGAGGACGATGCAGCGCTCGCATCATGGGGACAGCAAGGGTAGCAGAAGTAAAAGAAGAAGGATATTTCCAAGGTCAAATGCTTCAAGTGTGGGGAACTTGGACATTATGCCACTCAGTGCCCCCGGAAGAAGGGCAAGGAGGAAGCTTCAGTATTGAAGGTTGCTCTAGCAAAAGCTGATAGGGAAGGCGAGGATGACAATTGTGCCATTGGTGCTCATACACCTCTCGAGAAGAGGTGGGGCGACATGGAGTTATGGTTGAGAGCACTATATGACGAGCATGATCCTTGAGGTGCCCAAACTCTTGGATCACATACGGCTACGAGAGACCTTAACGACAGTAGCAAAATGACGGGTGTCAGTTGGAGCGAGGTGTGATGGAGCGACAGTGGCAGAGCTAGAGTGCCAAAGTCTAAGGCAACGCAGTGGATGTTATAGCAGTGCAATAGCAGTAGAGGGCCAACACAGATTAGCAGCAGAGGTAGCTTCAGCATCACGAGGCATCCAAACTAACCAGCGTATCAATTTTTGGGTGAAGTTTCACTTTCTTAATTCTCAGCCACTGAGTTGCAGTGCAACAGTTAGTAGTGGTTGTGTTATGGGCAGCATGAGGCAACATTTTTGAGAGGGAGTTGTAGTAGAGATGTAGCAGTGGTAGTGACAGAGTCATGGGCAGCAGTATAGGAAGCAACAGTGCAGTCGATGAAGGGCATTAGGCCAAGCACAAACATCACATAGGACCGATGCAGTGGATCAGTGTAGTACTTTTGTTGAGAAGTGTTACTAGAGCACATTCCTCGCTAAGAGAGAGTGTTGATTTTGGGTAGCATCCGATGTGCTCTAGCACCAAAATTTTGTGGAGGGGCTAGAACACATGAGATCTCTAGAACCCTAAAATCGTTTGGAGAAATTCCACTCGAATGAGGAGTTATTAAAATAATTAATAGTTTTAATGAGTTCCTAAGTCTAAACTTAGGAAAATAAAAATATTAATGGGTATTAATAAAAATATGAGTGAGAAGCTTCTAAAAGACGAGGATCAAGTTTGTTTTAATATCAGTCGTTGATTAGGGACTTAATCTCAACCGTTGATTTATCAACAAGAAAAGTATAAGAGGAGGCTTGAGTGTTAGTTGGAGATACACTTGAGAGATCAGTCAGTTCGATTTTTCTGGGGTGAGGTGTTGAAATTTCTAAGTCTGGCACGTTAGAAACCCTCCATGTACTTTTTAATTTATTCCTTCCTACTTGTTCTGATTAATTAACAAGTTATTTACCATGTAAATACTAAAAATAAACACAAGTACATGCTCAGCACATTACAGATCATCAACTGAAGGAAACAGAAACAAGCACACAAATGACAGTTATTTTTGGACTAATGTCCCTAGAAAAACCCAATGCAAGAAAATCGGTGCACCTATCTGAGGGTTTGATCTATTAAGCAGTTTCAAAATACAATATGGGTGCCAAATCCAACTCACCCAACAGGGAAAAATCTCGGCAATAGTACCTTTCCTTTGGAGACAAATGCTCCGGCTGAAACCCCGGATAAACACTCCAACAACTCCTCAGCTCCAATCTACCCCATGAAAAACCCCAGCGTCAGCCTCCCTAGCAGTTCCAGCTTCTGCCCTCTGCGTCAGCTTTCCCGACAGTTTCGGCAATTCCCAGCAGTTTCGGTTGTTCCCGGCAGTTCCGACTTCTGCCCTCTACGTCAACTTTCCCAGCAGTTCTGGCTTCTACCCTTTGCGTCAGCTTTCCCAGCTGTTGTGCTGATTCTCCCAGCACTATCTCTGCTTCTCTGCTTCTGTATTCACTGCCCCTCAATTGCAACTCCAGATCACTCTCTCAACTTTCTCAACAAACCCAGCCCCAGAAAGTCGAAATCTTGATCTCTTGGTGTGTTCTCCAAGTGACCTCAAGCCTTCTCTTATACTTTTCTCGTTGACAAATCAACAGCCGAGATTAAGTCCCTAATCAACGACTAAGATTAGATATGGCTTGATCCATGACTTTTGGACCATTCTAATGCAGTGTTATATTAATTCACATTAATATTTTAATTCCCCTAAGTTTAAACTTAGTGACTCCATTAGAAATATTAATTATTTTAATATCTCCCAAACTGTTTTGAATCTGCCCAAACCCTTTCTGGGTATTGGAGATCTCATGTACCTTAGCCTCTCCACCAATTTTCGTGGCTAAACAATTCTACCCCAAATCAACACTTTCTTAGTGAGGACTGTGCTCTAGCAATACTCCATACTGAGTATCACCCTAATCATCTGGCATCGGTCCCTGTGCTGATGCTAGGCTTGCTGCCCAACATCCTCTGCACTGTTGCATCTCGTACTGCTACCCATGGCCCTGCCACTGCCACTGCTGCATCTGCACTACAACCCCTCTCATCATGCTGCATCATGTCGCCCATAACATTACCACTGCTAACTGCTGCATTGCAACTCAATTACTGAGAAGTAAGTAACTGATCTCCCAACTCTGACATCTCCGTCAGGCTAGAAACACTCCTAATGTTGAAGCTCCCTCTGTCACTGACAAGTGCTCCCTCTCTGACCTCTGCATTGCTGCAACAACTCTGTGCATCTCGCACCGTTGCACACCTCTCTGTGCCATCCTGCACTGGTGCAACACTCCCGTGCTTCTCGCACTATTGCATCCTGCTAGCCTCACGCTGTCTTGGGAATCCTGCACTGTAGCTCCCTCTGTCACTCCATCCGCATCCATCTCTACGACATCACTAGTACTGCGACTCTTCTTCGGGGCTCCCGTAGCAAGGTCTAATCCAAGAGGCTGGGTACCTCAAGGATCTTGCCCCTCATCGCCTGTAGTCCGCCTGACTACTGCTCGATGTCTCCCCATTTATTCTGAAGTGGTGTGTGTGCACTCATGGCATACAGAACATAAAGGATCCCGGCCTTCCAAATGACAAAGTTGGATGCCTCATCCAACCTGTCCTGATCCCTTAGCCCATTCATGGCCATCTCTCTTCTCTTCTTGTTGACTCCTTCGAGTCTCTCTACTTCCCGCCTGGAAGTTCTCTGTTCAACTCTTGCTAAGTCTACATCCCATCTGGAAGTTCTCTGTTCAACTCCTGCTAAGTCTCTCTACTTCCTGTCTGGAAGTTCTAGTTTGACTCTTGCTGAGTCTCTCCACTTCCTGTCTGGAAGTTCTCAGTTCGACTCCTACTGAGTCTCTCCACTTCCTGCCTGGAAGTTCTCGATTCGACTCCTGCTGAGTCTCTCTACTTCCCGTCTGGAAGTTCTCGGTTCGACTCCTGCTGAGTCTCTCAACTTCCCGTCTCGAAGTTCTCGGTTCAACTCCTGTCGAGTCTCTCTGTAGAAATTTCTCATTTCCCACCCCGGTTTTCAGTTTCACCTTATTTCTCCAAAATAGTTAAATGCCCTTTCCCATATCCATACATTCAACAACTGGAAAATAAATTTTGTTGAAAACACAAATTCTGTAAATATTACAGAATGCTGGAAAATGCAGAAATAAATATCAGCACATACAAACAGCCATTCAACACATTTAAACACAGTGATTTTTGGTCAAGGTGACCCTGGAAAAACCCCCCTGCAACTCTTGGGGAAAACCAGTTCGAAAGCTCCTTCTTATTTCTGGAAAATGCTTTTTACAGTGATAGAAATATTCAACAAAAATCAGCAAGCAAACTTTTACAACTTATCTCGTTTTTCGTGCCTCACAGCCAACTGAAAAAACTTGCAAATAGCAAAACAAAACAGCAATAAATGTTGTACGGCCTCCTTGGAATCTAAACCAAAACTGTTGTACGGCCTTTCTAGAAAATCGTGCCTTTCACTATGTGATAACTCAGCTATATGGACTTGCTGAAACGCTGCCTTGGAATGTGTGCCAAGCTGCTGCCTCCTTCTCCTCACTGTCCAGAAATCTCCCTTGCTCTCTTGCTCTCCTTCTCTCATTCTGCTCATGAAAAGAATGAATGACCTTTTCCTCCTTTTCCTCCTTTAATCTAACCCTAAGTGACTTTTGGGGAATCCCTAAATCTAATGGCTGAAATAGATTGAGATCTAGGGCTGAGATTAAATGCTCATTTAAATCTCACTTTCTATTTTTTAATTCACCACACTTTAATAAAGACCCACTTAATCATTTATTTCCAAAGTCACTTTTCCTTTCTAATTTTACATTGACTTTATTAAAGTCACTTTAAAATTAGACTTTAGTAACTTTATCACTTAAAGTCACTTTTAAATTAAATTTGACTTAATAAAAATTATAAAGTCACTTTAGGAAAAAAATTAAATTCTTTTGGACACTTTTCCCTAGGCCAAAGATCAAGGCCTTAGGGAACCACCTGTCCTCCGGTACCAAATTTCAACACTCCCTCTTACTGAGGAAGGTGTTC